>CDFF01068946.1:0-11649 GCA_000826265.1 Acanthamoeba culbertsoni
AAAAAAATGGTCCAACGTTTTGTTCTGCACGCAGAACGAACGCACTTGTTCTGCACGCAGAACGAACGCACTTGTTCTGTGGAAAGGGAACGAGCTCCCCTTCTACGGAAACATTTCCGTTCACTGTTAGGCCGAAAGAAGGAAGGGAAATGTATCTTTTCATCTCAAAAGGAGGCAGAGGACAGCAGTCATTCCTTTGTTTCTAGTTTCTAGCCCCAGAGAATCCAGTGCATGATCACGTCTACCTCTCCTCGCTTACTGATCGTGCTTGCGGTGTGCCTAGGTACTTCTGGAACCAGTCCCGTGCATTGCGGGCCACCTCTTCGAGCTTCCCAGGCTCTTCAAACAAGTGCGTCGCCCCGGGGATGATCCTCAGTTCCTTGACTGCAATGTAGCTCTGGTATCAGAGATCATCGTAGTTTATAACAAGCACCGCCTTTTAAGGAAGGGAACGAACTTTGGGACTGAAGAAGGTCGAGGGCTTCCTTGTTCATGTCTATCACCGGTCCGTCTCTTCCGCCAACCAGTAGAAGCGTCGGTACGTGGCAGTCCCGTAGGGAGCGGCCAGCCAGGTCCGGCCTGCCTCCGCGCGAGACTACTGCCTTAACTTGGGCATCATCCTTGAGGCGAGCCGCGGCGACGATGGCTGCTCCTCCGCCGGTGCTGGCGCCGAAGTAGCCCACGTTGAGATCTCGAGTTGCTTCGTTGTTGCGCAGCCACTTGGTGACGGTCACCATGCGGTCGGCGAGGAAGGGAATGTTGAACCGCAGCTCTCGAGTGACGTCATCGATCTCCTCTTCGGGAGGGGTCAGCAAATCGAAGAGGAAAGTCGCAAGACCTCCTTCCTGCATGACTTTAGCCACATATCGGTTCCTAGGGCTGAACACAGCACTATATATGAGACTTTCTAGCTCGTCTTGTAAAGATATGGCAGTAGGACAAGACCTAAAGCGACTGCTGCCGCTTCCATGGGCAAAGACTACGATTCCCTTGGCCCCCTTGGGGATAGAGAGGTTCCCTGACAGTGTGATGCCCGGGCCGGCCTCTACCTTTACTTCGTCTGACATCTGCTGTGCTTGCGTCTGCTGCTGTCTGAGATCAAGTTGTGAGTGGTGAGAAGAACCCTGCTACAAACATGTTGGTGTGAACGCTTTTCGTCTGACCGTCTATGCAATTGCGTTCTGTTTGCCAGTGGGCTGTGTGCTGGTGTAATAGCTCGAGTTCGCCCTGCTAGTCGCACAAACACTGTTCTTCTCAACATTCGCGATTCCCTTCTCTCTTACGTGGAGGGCTAGCCTTCTTCCCTTTCCAAACCACAGCCTTTCGGGCAAGCCAGCGTTCGCTATTCGCATACGAATCCCAGTTGCGCGGTCCGAATTTCGCGTAGCTTGAAAGTCGACAACAAAGAATTGATGAGAAAGGAGGTAAATAAATTACACTAAAAAAGAGAATTATGCGAAGGCGTATTGTTGGTATCTGTAAAGGTACATCTATATGACAGTTAGGCGGATGGCGTTAGCGCGCCGCTCGGCAAGGAGACGACAAGATAGCCTCGCGCTCGATCTGACCAACTATCAACACGACACATCAAAGGTACCTGTCGGTGTGTGGAAAACAGGACCGCATGTGAGGATATGAACTAAATCATGTAGCGTGAAATGAATAATTAATAAATCACGACAAACCAGGTCGTGAACGGAGATCCAATGGGGTTGAGTCCGGTGGCTGGCAACGTCCAGCAAAAGGACCAGCTGCCGCTCGGCATGATAGGCGGCCAGAGGAGACACGTGGCCTCCTCTGTGATTTTCAAAGATGCGCCATAGGTTTGCTACAATGCAACGCTTCTGCGATGAACTCGAGGAAGACATAAACACCGAACTGATGTCCTCCCTGAGCCAGCGTGACACCTTCTCCGGATCCCTCGAGCAGCGCAGCACCACATCGGCGCCTGCCAACTCGAACATGCGGGCGACTTGTGACAGATGTAGGCCTGCTGTCGTTTGTTCGTGAATATATATGTTCAAATAAACTTCTATGTTAAAAGGTTTCTAAGGAAAAAAGGAAAAACGATACGATGATAATTACCTCTGTGCATGTCTTTCTCTCTCTTGTGAAGGTGCTTCATGACGACGCTGCGAAACAAGGCATCTTGTGAAAGAGGTTGGTACACAGGGCCGTGCTCAAGCTGCTTGTTGGGGTCTTCAGCCTCATCTAAAGCGCGCTGCAGTGAAGACAGCGCGTTGAGGATGATGGTACAAGAGGCAAGGGCACAAAAGGAGCCTCTCTTCTGGGCCTCAAAATGGGGGTGTAGCCAGCAGTATTGAGACTGGCCTCTCTCTTCTGAAGGGGGAGTGAGTGTGGGTAGAGGGAGAGGATGAGGGAGCTAGAAAGGCAACCAAACCGGCTTCTAGTTGAAGACGCTGGCCTAAGGGCTCGTGCAGCATGACGATGGCCTTCTGGTAGTCAATTTCTGCTCCACGGAGGTCAGTATCTAGACTAACATGAGATGCGAGGTCTACCTTTGGCGTCCGGAAAATGGCTAGGCGGCGACCAAGAAGGCCATTCGGTTTCCATCTTAGCACTTTAATCCAGAAGAAACGATTCTTGGCTTCATCTGCCGACTAAGAGGTCTTCACCGAACATTACAATTTTCATGCCCTTTTCTTTGGCCATCCATTTGCTGGAATTTTTACTGCCGTTCAATCTTCAATGGAGGACTGTGAGGACTCCTCCAGCGCCGACTTGATGGTGCTCCGCCTTGCTCTTCTGCGTGCGGCTTCGGGTCCAGAAGACAGTGCTTTTATGTAAGCCTTGTATATTTCTAGGAAAGGCATCGGCAAGCATTGTCCGCTCATCGCCGAAACCTCTGCAGTCATTTTATGATTATTAAAAGTCTGTTGGCCAGTTCAATTATCACTATAACTAGTACTATTACTATTACTATGTTGTTAATGTGCGAAAATATTGTTACATACCAACATAGCCGTGCGCGCCAATGTAATCGGCAAGTCTCCTTCCCTGCATCGATGAACCAAATGAGTCAGGTATTGCCTCTTTGTTTCTTCTCATTTCCCTAACTGACCTCCTCTTCCGAGATCGTTCCTGCCATTCGCTGGCGTTGGTCTGTCTTGAAGGCGACCAAAATGAACGGCTTTTTGTACTGCACCACTTCGGGCAGCCACTTGCTGCTCACCGAAGCAAAGGAGTGGGGATCGTCCACCGCGTAGCAGAGGGCGACCGCATCGACTTTTGCCATGATTCGCGCCCTCGCGTAGTTAGTCGAGTCCTTGCAATCTTTTAGTTCTGTACAGAGCGAACGGGGTCTTGTAAATATTTAAACAATGTGATAATTGTCATACGGAATATGCAGTTACCAAAGGTGATTGGACGGCCGTCGACAGCAAGCGTGACGACTAGTTCGTCGTCCATCTGCCACGCCATGGCTGATTTGGCGAAAAATGTCTGTGAAAAGCAGGCATTGGTTTCCATACTTGAAGTTGCACTGCAACATCTCTATAATGTAACCTTGCCAACACCGGAGTTGCCCAGCAGTGCCGCGCATACAGAATCAGGGCGTTTTGCGGCTTGTGCGCTTTCTTTATGCTTCTCTTCTATTTGGCCTGTTGAGCGAAAAAGAAGATCAAAACATTGAATCTACGGACAAAGAGGGATAAATATGGTTTACGAATGATGGGAACAAGTTGATCTTTGGTCGGCAAAAAGGAGAGAAGCACGTTCTCGCCTGTTACACGCAACACTGCGTTTCCGCATTGCACGTGAACCGAATCAAAAGCCTATATGACGGTCCAATCAGATTCTGTCAATAGGTGAAACAAGGCAGGAAACAAGAAGCCAATAAATATACGTGAAGCTTTTCACAAAGGTCCGAATAAGAGGCCATGGCCGGAGCCTTCGCTTGGCAGAAGCGTTCCGCCAGCCAATCAGAAACATGCCGCTTCAGCGAACGCCAAGACAGATGTCCGTCATTCGAGTTATCATGAGATTCTGTCGACGGCATTGACGATGATGTCGACAACGAAGATGACGATTGGTTCTCAGAAGTCGTGGAAGAAACCGAATAGGACGGAAACACGTGGGCGATGAGGTCACCAAGGTCGATGAACTCGAAGCGCAACGCTAATTGGCGCAGTTTTGTCATCAAACCGGTCGACATGTCTCTGTCTGGAGTCGCGCCGCGTAATACATTTAGAGCGCGAACTACTGCCGCCCACTGGCCGACGGGAAGTCGCGCGCTCATCTGCGCGCTGGCCTTTATCCTTTCATCATGCGCGCCCTATCAAATAAGAGTCAACATACTTGAAAGGAAAGGAATCCTCTGTTGATTGCAAAGGGGGGAAAAATGGTGAATACCTCCTTTTCGTCGTAAATTCCGCCACTTAGGTTGAGAACGGCATCGAAGGACTTGAGTTCAAATCCCAACAAAACCATTGCCGCTGCTGCATGAAGTGCGCCCAGGTCGGCAAAAAAGAGTACCACTCGTAACACTTGCAATTGGTCCTCGTCTCCGATTGGTTCTAATTGTTTGCCTTTTTTGTCCAGTGATGATGTTTGTTGATTGGTTGTAGACTCTTCTGGCTGTCGCCTATTGGTGATTTGTACGGCATAGCTGGAATACTTCAGCTTCGGTTTCATTACGGCGAGAACGTCTTTTATACTGCCTGAAAGCTCTCCGAGCCCAAAACTGTCCACTTCCTGAGTATTTCAGCAGTGATTTAAAGGGGGGGAATGAGTAATGGTTAACAGACATAAACACAAATGCACATTTGTGATATGGTTACAGAAAACAACCTTTTTGGCGATGAAAGAGAAGGACAGAATCGCGACGTCTTCTGATGGAGAGCAATGTTCCTTTCGCCAAGCCGCGGCTAAACAGAAAGAAATTGAGTTTTGTTTTTTTTTTTTTTTTTTTTGAAATAAAACAAGGTAACACAATACAATTTGATTGTGGGGTTAATCAAAAAAAAAAAGATAATATAAAATAAAAATATTGTGGGTGACCTTGTTCTGGATTTAAACTGAAGGCTGCGCAAAGAGTGGCCGCCGAATCGAACGAAGTGCCGGCGTTCGTGTTAATTTCCAGGGATATATCATCCTATATTGGGGGGTCAGTTTACACGGAGAAGCTGCAGGAATGCAAAGAATGTGGAGTACGCCAGAATCGCTTGTTTCAGATAGGCTGGACGTGGCCTCGGACAAGACCGACATGAATGATTCGATCTTGGAAAGCGTAGTGTCTATTCCTTTCCACTCTTTCTCTGGGTTTTTCTCAAGCTTCTGCATCTGTTTATAAGTACTGTTAGTGAATTAATTATATAATAAGATAATAATATTATATGATTTAACAGACCTAGAAAATGGACGAGGGTATCATCATACCTTGGTCTGCACCGCAACCCACCAGCCAATGAAGCTCGGCCAGGGGATGACTCGCTCGTCTCCTGAGCTGGACGGATCATCGGGTAGGACGCCCAGAGCGCGCCCAGTGCGGAGCGCCTCTTCGTTGCTCATCGCCAGGCCGAGCTCGAATGCCAAAGCCTGCAGGCGATTGGCCGGCAGCTGCACTTTCCCGATTGGTCGGCGGACTCCGGCCCCGCCAGCCCGTTGGCGCATGATGGGATCCGGGTCGGCGGTGGCCAGCCTGCGGTATGTCCGCCTGATGCGTCGGCGCAGCTGGGGATCGATACCGGCCATATACTGCTTCACTCTGTCGTCGTCCATGGCGGCTTCGTCTTCGAGTTCGAGGCGAAGCTCCTCGTCTTCTCGCTCCCTCTCGGTTCTCTCTCGCTCGAGACGCTCGTACACGGCGAGCTGGTCCTGCAGCCTCTTGTAGTCTCCTTTAAGGGTCGCGAGTTCCGCTTCCACTCCTCCGTCCGTGCCGTATCGACCACCTCGTCTGAACAGTGCGTGAGCCTCAGTCATTCTTCCTTCCTTGTTCCTTATATTTTGTACTTATACTCATCGTACTCGTCGTACCCTGCAGGGGAGCTAGGCTTCTCTCGGGCAAGCAAGGAAGAGAGCTTGTTATCGGTGGCGCGTGTCTTGTTGCCTGAGGCCGGGCTGACCCCGCCATGGTCGAAGAAAGTACTAATGGCCGCCTGAAGGTGATGCTTAATCATTGGGACGACCACTGACGACCTAGGAGAGGGGGCATGCCTCAAGATTCCAGTTTGTCGCCTCAAGGAAGCATTTAGCAGTGGCTTGGTCTGCACCTGTGATGCTCTCAAATGAGTCCAAAGCTTCTTTACTGCTGCTGCTCATCAATCAATCTTAAGCGACAACGCAAGGTGCAACAAGGTTATTCTCTTTTATCTGAAGTGGTATTTTTTTTTAATTTTTCTCTGTTTTTCTCTCCAAAAAGCGACTCTCCCTTCTATTGGGCGGAGGGCTGCTTTTTGTGCCACGCGAGCATGCCACCGCGCAGGTTATTGACTTGGGTGAAGCCGAGGCCAGTCAACAGAGCCGCGGCGGTGGTGCTGCGGACGCCCGCACGGCACACGCAGATGATCTCCTTGTTCTTGAACTGCTCCAGCTCGGTGTATTTCTGCCGATGATTGTTTCAGTTTGGTGGGTAAGCGATTGTTACTCCTTCCGAAGAGTGATGCGACCAACCTTGAGAAGTTCGGTGAGAGGGATCATGATGCTGCCGGGAATGAGGCCGAGCTCCGAGGTTTCATCAGGATGCCGCACATCAATTATCATTGGTCGCTTCTCCGCAGGCTCCTTGAGCAACTCCTCAACCTATTGAGACATGATGATGATTGATGATTGATGATGATTGAGTCTGTCGAGGACGCGGCGATGAATGTGGCACCTTAGTAGCATCGAGCTGCCTGATCTGGTTGAGCTCGGTGATGGTAGGGAACTTCATCGCAGTATCGTTACAAGCGGAGGTATTGCACTGCAGAGCCTCCATGATCTTCTGTGGAAGCGGAAGTCCCAGATTGTTCATGATCTCGATGTATTCCTCCCGTGTCTTACCGCCTTCATGGAGACTCCTCTTTAGAATATTGCCATCCAAGGAGCCATGGGCTAGACATACCTCCAGCACGAGGATTGGTTCGCTTCTCGTGGCCAATCGTAGAGGATACGTTGCCTCGGTAGTCGTGGCCAGGCCACAATACGGTGTCCTCAGGCAGAGCGAACATCATTTGAATGCTGTCGTAGGACTGACCAGGGTCTCCACCCGCGAAGTCGGTACGGCCTGTGCCGCCGATCAAGAGGGTGTCACCGCTATAGAGGTGGCCGACCTGGGGAAGATAGAGGGCAATGCTGTCGGGCGTGTGGCCGGGTGTGTGCATCACATTAACCTATATGTGAGAGGGGGGAAGAAATGGTGTAAAAGACAGAAGTCGTGCAGTAGTACGAAAGGTAGCGCTCTACCTCAAGATCTCCGACTGAGACTACTTCGCCGTCACGAACATGAACGTCAACCTTGGGTGCAGGGGCGTTTTCGTGCATTACCAATTTGCTGCTGGTAAGGTAGGCCAGATCGAACCTATGAACGCTCATCTTGTTGGATTAATTGGTTAAACGTAGCGGAGCTTTTTGTGCGTACCCGGCGGTGAAGTGGTCGGCATGAGAGTGCGAGTCAAAGATGTACTCAAGCTTGAGGTCGTGGTAGGCGAGCACGCCGAGGTACTTGGGTATGTTGGGCTTGAGAGGGTCAAGCAAGGCTGCCTTTTTCCGCTCTCGGTCCGCAAAAAGGTAGGTTTTACAGGCTTCCCCTCCGTTCAACTCGAGCGTGAGGAATCGCCCATTGTGCTTTGCAGAATACAACCGCTGCGCCCCGGAGCTATCGTATGCGAGTTCCATTTTGTTGAATGGAAGAGCAAGATTAATCAACTGTTAACTAACGGAGCGTTACAAGTTGTAAGAGCAGCAAACCGGATAACACCCAAGCGAAGGGCAGGGTTGTATCGGGTAGTGGAAGAAAGAAGAGAACGGCGCATCGCGAGCAGAGTTGAAGAGGTGTGCACAGGCCATTTAGCCGGCCAAGTCTTTCTTTGTTCCCGATTGGACGGCGTCTAGAGAATCACGTTGCAAGACCTTGAAAGTTCACGGAGAGGCCGGAGGCACTAACCCCCTTAAGGAATGCTTCCGGACGGTTCATTTTGCTTCGTGCAACCCAACGTAAATACATTCTAATTATGGCGGCAACCCATTGGGCTGGTCGTTTTATGCCTCGATATGTTGCGAATGTTGTTCGATGCAGGCGCGGACGAGTTGCTTCTCAATGTCAGGATCAGCATCTCGGGTGATGGGGATCTGCTTCCCAGACTTAGTGAAGAGAACTAAGCTATCCTTGTAGGTCTGCAGCATATTCGCTACAACCAACGAGACTCCGTAATTCTTCAGTGCCGAGGTAGCCTTGTGCGCAAGGATGTCCATGTTCGTCTCTAACTGCGGTGCGTGTGTTGGTGTCAATGAAAAGATGAAAAGCTGCGCGAGTTTTCCGGTACCTTGAACGATATCACGAAGGCATTGGGCGCCCATTGGCCGGTAATGAGGTTAAGCACTTTCGGCACATTGTAAAGGTGGATAGTAAGCCCAAGCGGATTGGACGATGATTGAATCTTGTGCACCGCCTGTGATCCGAGATATCGGTGAGCACGGCCAAAGTCAAGAGTTCATGTACGCCTTATTAAGCAGATCACTCCACCATCTCACTCGAGGGTATGTAGAAGTCGGACACGGCCGCGGCAGAATAGATGAGGCCTTTCTTCCCCGCCTGGTTCAACTCGACGGCTATGAACTTCAGCAAGAACAGGTACTCGTGTACCGTCGTAAAGCGCACCTGCGACAGTATTTGTTCAGAAACGTCAACGTGATCCCATCCATGTCCTGCACTGTGCAGGCTGCGGTGGGGCTCGAACCCGCAACAAACGGTTCTCCTTGCGAACGACATTAAAGTCTTTCAGCATCTGGGCAACCTCATGCTCGACCTCGGCGAACTCATGAAGCACTTGGAAGAGAGGGAAGGGAAAGTAAGTAAGGCTGAAGGGGGATAAGGCGGGATGGATGCTGCTTTACCCTCCACGCCTCCCTTCTCGTTTACAGTTAGGAAGTCGATGAAGTCGCCCGTAGGGTGGCGCAAGGCGAAGTAGCGCGCGTAGGGCTGCAGGGAGTTCTTGCGGTTGAGGAACAGCACGGCATAGCCCTGGCTGAGGAAGTACTCAGCAGAAGCGGCCCCACGGTTGCCACCGCTGTAGCGAAGAGGTCAATACAGCAAAAAAGGAACAAGCCACTGCGAGGCGCACCTGAAGTTGTCGATAAAACGCACAGTGTTCTTCTCGAGAGGGACCGTGGTGCCGCCGCTCTACGAGGGAGGCATGAGAAACATACTACGTCAAGGATAGAGCTGACTGAGACGTACGGTGACCAGGGCGATGCGACGGCCCGCAGCTATATGAGCCTGCAACCACGCCTTCACCATATTTTGGGTTTCCACGAAGTTGTCAGGCGGAGGGGTCTGAGAGAAGAAGAGCTCTGGGTCCTCTGCTTCGTGATGTTTTCTAATTTCTTCCTGCGACATCTTTCCACACAAAGACTAAGATTGCAAAATCAACAAACCAAAACACTATCCAAACCTGCATCTTGCTCTTTAACAGTTTTTTTGTTCCAAAATAACACCGCCAAGAAAAAAGCTTGTCTTCGCAAGTTTGGCTACAACCTCACACGTGACGAGTTTCATGAACTTGGTGAATGATAAAACCACTTGTGCATGTAGCCAATTTTCACAGTGAACCATACAGGCATGCTCCCTCAGAACACCCAGGGAGCAGGGTTCATATTTAAATTAAACTTTGTCAGTGTGCCGTCCTCTTTGAAAGGCATCCTGTTTGCGGTCAGGATGTGTATTCCCACATAAGGGTTGGGAAGGCTCTACAGACCTGCCCAATTTATTGCTCCACGCTTTATGTGCGCTTTTTGAGGTAGAGATGCATAGGATGGAGCGGCGTAATAGTTATGATGTTCTCGCCTGCAAACAGCTTCTTATGATCCGTTCCTGTCGCAACATAAAATTAAGAATGCGCGGGTAAAACATGAGTTATCTAGCCAAAGAACCGTGATAGGAAAGTGGGACGAACCAGGAGGCACGTGAATCGTGTACTTCCGCAGTACCATCGCAAGGAACATCGTCGCCTCGACCTGAATATACGCATACAGTGCCCATATAAATAACTGCTTCCATTCGAATTCACATTCGCTCGAGTCAGAGACTTTCGCAGTACCATCGCAAAACGGTTTCCCAGACAGGAGCGCCGGCCAATAGAAAACGGGATAAAGCAATAGGCTGAGACCGGCGGATTGATGCGCGTGTCGAACCGCGACGGCATGAAGGTCTCCGGGTCCTTCCAATAGCGCGGGTTTCGGTGAAGCGAATAGATGGCCATCGACGTCCGTATCTACCCAGCGATATATATATATATATACGACCAAGTGATCACTTATCAGGAATAATCGTTATATGGGAGGTAATTGGGGGGGGGAGAAAGTTGGCGATTGGGCGCTGGGTCAGTCGTACGCCGGGGCAAACGTGATGGTCAATCAGGTCTGTGCTTTCCGACGTGTATTTGCCCAAAGCCCAGACGGGCGGCACGAGACGCAGCGTCTCTTTGAAAACGCATTGGGCGTAAATTAACGCATCCATGTCGTCATAGGTCGGATCCCTGTCGCCCAGCGCGGCCGTCACCTCCTCATACAGCTATTATTCTCGTTAATATATATATATAATATATGAAATATAACTTCAGTATTTTATTATTCATTATTTCCTAGCCCTCTATTACCTTATCTTGCTCGTGAGGATGAGTGGAGAGGAAGGCAAACGCCCAAGCCATGGTGTGAGCCGTAGTTTCGTGACCTGCATGTACGTTATACACCAACCATTAATGGTTGCATAGGAGAACCTGTTACATTGCAACAAAATGACTATGTGGTTTACCGGCAAGAAGGAAAATGAAAGCGTCAGAAAATATTTCTTCGGGGGTGAGCGAAATGCGCGCGTCCTCTGCACTCGCCTTGAGAAGCAAACTCAGCAAATCGTTGCGTTGCAACTCGTCTTCGGCTGAAGTCTCTGTTACTGGCTTATCTTGTTTCTGTGCAACTGTTGATTTCTCGTCTTCGTCGTCGGAAGACAGTTTTTTCTTGGCTGCTTGCACCTTCGAAAAAAAAAAAAAAAACGAAAAAAACGAAACAAAGCTTGTGAACAATATTATTCCATCAATATATATGTAATCCGCGTATATAATATAGAAATAAATACTTAAAAAAATATCTATTGTATTTATAATATTCAAACCTTGATGATTTCCCCACGAGTGGCGATGATGTCTTTGACGTGTGCCTCGAAATTGTCGAATCCTTGCTGTATCCTTCGCATACTGGGAATCGGCAGCCACTTGAACAGCGGACGAAAGACAATCCATACAAGCAAATACCTGGAAATTCCGTGGGTATTTTTTTCAATCAATCTGTGTTTAAGAATGACTCGTCGTACTTGGACACGCAAGCCACGGCATCGGTGAAAGACATCGAAAACTTGGATTTGTCGTAGTTTTCATCGGATTTGTTGAATCCGATGTCCTGTCCGAAACCGGCTCCAGCGATCACGTATAACATCAACTA
>CDFF01068986.1:0-10702 GCA_000826265.1 Acanthamoeba culbertsoni
GGGGGAAGAACTTACGTGAAGGCCGAGTCGAGTAGGCCGTGTTGAAGGAGGACGGGCGGGCGACCAAGATGGTCAGCCTTGGGAGGGATGCGGAAAAGCGTCAGAATATACCCGTCCTCGGTAATGGCGTGGTGCTCCTCGCATGGGTAGCCGTGGCTTTGCACAATTTGTGTAAAGTTGTAGGCGAAATAGGGCGGGTAGGTGTGAGCCTGTTTTACAAATGTATTCGCTGGAGCACCTATCGCCACCAAGGCATGAAGGACTAGAACGACCAACACTAACATCTTCATCTTTGCCACGACTCGGTTCGAATACGTGGGTTTACCCTTTGGAAAAAAAAAAAAAAACAACTTGTGACCACAAAGGAACGAAGACGGTTTTGCTGGCGAAAGTGTTTTTTGCCAGCCAAAACTGACCACACGTTCGCCGGAAGGCAAGCAAACTTCAAATATTATTTGCAACTTTGCTTCACATCTTGACCATAACCGAGCTTGTCCTGTCCGTTTGGCCTGCACGGGCAACCTTGGCAAGTTGTGGTACGGTCCCCATTTAGAGGCTTCTTGCAACTCAAAAGGGGGATTGGATGGTTGATTCAATTTCTCGTTGACAGCAAATGTCTTGGCTTGGACTGGGACTAAAGCGTAAAGTTACACAAGTGGCCGAAAAGATATGCAAGGTTACTGCCACTTTTTGTCTCAAACTTTTCGCTCGCTCCTCATCTTCCTTGCCATGACGTGGCTGCAGGACTTTCTTAAAAAGTTGCTGGGTGACTTTGTGGAGCTTCACTCCTTCAGGCTAGAGCCCCTGGAGGGCGGATTTTCGGCCACATTAGAGGGACTGCAGCTGAAGGAAGCGGTATATTATTGCCCCTTTCAATTTGTAAGTTTTATTTTATCGCTTATGCAACAAGTAAAATTGTTTTATCCAGCACATCAACACCCTCCTCGGCGATATTCCACTGTCTCTCGAGAGCGGTATCATATCCAAGGCTAGCGTTAAGATCTCCTTACAACAAGTATCTGTCCCTGCTCTCCTCTTCGCAATGCAGTCGCTATAACTACTGTGGCGTTTCAGAAATGTAGATTGCACATCGATGGCCTGGAGCTGCATTTCCTCGTAGGGGCAGGTGCGATGGAGAGAGTCCAGCGCCAGGCTGATGACGACATCAGCTACACCCGAGAGGATCAGGACTCCGCCAGCGACGAAGAGAGTGACGATAGTGGCAGCGCCTCCGACCGGGACGAGGGCCATGAAACCAATACATTTTGGGTGCTCAAGGAAAAAATCAGAGAAATCCTAAGACGGGTGGAGCGGATTGAAGTGAGCAATATCCACATCCTTCTGGCATCAAAGGAGGAACGGGGGAAGCAGGAGCTTCACCTTCACTTGGACCATCTACGATACAAGGACATTACCTCCAATTCTACGCACAGTACGGCTCACGGTACAAAAAATATACAAATAAAATACGACTCGGTAGTATCAGCCGCTAACCTTGTTGAATATGCAGACAACACTCTCAGTGTGGAGGACGAAGAAGATGCCAAGATTGAAGCGGCGAAGAAGATCAAATCGCTGCGCTTGGATGGCATCAAGCTAATGGTCGATGAATTCCTCAAAAGGGCAAACGACGCTGTCGAAATCAAGTCGACAAAATTATTGGAAATCTCACCTATCGCTCGAACTCAATCGTTTGTGGACGACAAAACTACACCAGGAGAGAAGGACATCGCTTCCGAAGAGGAAGACGACGAAGAGGAAGAGGAAGACGGCGACGAAGCGTACGATGAAAAAGTACACAAGCGCGAGGCAAGCGGCCGTGTGAAGATAAATCTGACGGTCGGGCAGACTATAGCGATAGACGCTGTTGACATGGACTTCAGTGACCACACTATCGACGTTGTGGTGCCTCCCAAGTATCTGCGATTTCTACTCGACCTCTTCGGTCGGTTCAGCGCAACATCTACGGACACTCGGACAGACGGACTGCATAAATCCCTTTCGATACCTGTCTACGCGTTTCCGAAGTGCACACTACGCGTGAAGCGCGGAAGCGTGATTCTGATGGAAGAGGACCCGCCCATGCTCGGTCAGCACTCGCATGAAGGTCGGGTGGAACTCGACTTACGGAAAAGCAGCGATCGGGAGCTTTTTACCTCGACGTCGTCTTCGGCGGCGATCGTCGCCTCCATGTCTCTTCTGGACTTCATCCCATTCGACGGTGTCCCTCACTTCTCTTGGCGCTTCGAGGACGCGTCCGTTGCGCTGTCTTCATGGGCACTACCACCTCCTCGGCCTCCCTCGACGATGCCCTCGCCCATGGCATCGGGCTACTACTCCCCCCACTCGCTGCGCGCTGCGTCTCCCCGAGACCCGCTCGTCCCTTCCCCGCGACGACGTAATGACCAGCCGGCTCTACCTCCTCCTAGACTGCCGCCTCCCTCTTCGGCCATGATGCTGGAAGTCAGGATGAGAGATTGCGACCTGGTCGAATTCATATACGAGACTCCAAGCGCGGAAGATGACGACCTCGACAGACAACGAAGGCGCGGACGACGAACATCATCGCTCAAGGAGACACGCTTTGATATAGTGCGGTTGGGAGTAAAGGAGGACGAAGATGACGAAGGAGATGACGATGACGACGACCACGACCACGGTGGGTCGAATCCCGCTACCGGTAGCGGAGTGCTGTCCTCGGATGACTCTGGCGCTACGTTGACCAGGGACGAGCACCTTCTGATACGGTTCGAAAAGAAGGTGCGAACCGAGGAGCGCGAAGCCGAGGCAACCCACCCAGAATCCTTCGATGACATCGACGAGGAGATGGCCAGGTCAGGTTTGGACGACGCGACCTTCCCGCCCACAAGGCATAACAGCGGCGTCGAGGATCACTGCAGCGGTTCTGAAGATAATACCGAGTTGATGGTGTGGGAAGAGTCCCGTCTCAAGATCGAAACCGCCCGTCTCAACATGGAGGTGGACACCAGAATCGGCGCGCGATTGCAGCGGCTGATGTCTCTCCTCTTCCCGGCTGCGCAAGTCCCGCCTCAGCATCCGACATCGCTCGAGCAGGTGATCAGCCACCGGGAAGCGACCGAGACCGCCAGCCCGCGCCAATTCGAACACTGGTCAATCCAGCGCAATTTTCATATCGACATTGGCGCCAGGAAGAAAGTGCGCGCGAACATTCACTTCTACGACGCGTCGGGAAGGTAACACTCAACTTTTCTTCAAGAGCGCCTGTAATAGGGTTTTTTGCATCTGATGCAATTGGAACAGGAGGCGAAAGGAGAAGCTGGACCTCTTGCTCTTTGATGATTCCAAGATCAAGTTTTCCACATGCTTATCTTCTCTCGATTCCTCCGACCAAGGTGCGTGTTTTTGCGGTCTGATGGGGCTGAATGATTCATCTCTGAAATTAATGGTATCCCGCACATGTCCATCGTCTCTTTGCAGGGCTGTGCGCCGCGTTTCAGGAGGCCACCATCCTGGACCTCGACTTCGAGAACATCATGGCCACCATTACCTCCCCGCTCGGCCTTCCGAAGGCGCCGTTCTTCAGAGCATCGATGGCCGACACGCACGGTGATCGGGTGACCCCGCTCGAGATCACTCTGAAGCCTCCCACGTCGCTCCAGGTAGGGTTTCTCCTGCTGGTCGCTGTCCTCAATTTAGCAATGCTAACGTGGTAGCCTCTTCATCCTGTCCAGACCAATGACGAAAACGTTGTTGGGGAGATGGGCGAATTGGTGAGCAAGAAGGGACACACCTTCTCCTCTTCTGAAGTGGAGCGCATCAACCACTTCCAGTTTCTAACTGCGCAGCTGGCCGTACGACTCTTGCCCTGTATCGAATGGGGCCATTGACGGTGTGTCGCTCATACAGGTTTTTTTTTCCCCCTCCCCAGGGAGTGGCGATCAAGATTCAGTTTCCGTTCTCGGAGATCGAGCTCGAGAAGTCCGACTATGACGCCATCACGGCCATACTGAACAATCTTTCCTCCTCGTCTACACCAGCGCCGTCACCTGCGCCATCGTCGTCGTCGTCGTCTTCCTCCTCTACCCTGGCCCTCGCCTCGTCTCCCCCTTCTGCTGTGGGCGGTCAGGGCAGTCGATATTGCATCGAAGCGGCCACTATTGTTGAGGTCGCCCTCACGCATGCTAACATCAAGTTCCTTGAGTCCCGCGGAAAGGACGACTACATGGGTGATGACAATGAGAAGAGGCGTCAGCAACAAGCGATACAGCACAGGCCCTTCCATCTTCACTTTGTGGACGTGGAGCACCTGCACATTTTCTTCGGAGGGGCGCGACTCAACGGCAGGCCCTCCGACTGGCTCTCGGTAGATGCCAACAGCTTCCTTCTCTATGAGCGCCTGATGTCTGCTTCACGCTCGATCTACACGCCCGCTACGCTGGTGGTCAACCGTAATCCGTTCCTGAAGGTAGGCCCCAAAGTAGTAGACAACTATTCTGATACTCAACAACCAATCTGTATCGACCGCACAGACGACAAAGCGACCGATGTTCTCCTCTCTTTTCTATCTCTGCCCCAATGGAGTAAAGAGCCGCATGGACTTCAACGACCTGATCATTCATCACAAGGCCGGCTTCGAATGGTGCTTCCGTAAAGCGAGGCGCAATCTACGGATTATTTAACTAAATTGTTTCTCGCATCCACACACACATACATATATATATAGGTACAGTCATCTCGGAACATTCTTTTCCGGAGGTGATGCAGAAGACAGAGATGAAGCCTTCGAGGAGGAAGCAGCAACTGTCGCTGGCGAGGATTCTAGTGACACGACGCAGAGCCTATCGCAGTTGTTCATCAATCTGCCCAACTTGGAGCTTGAATATACTCCCACCCTCGTTCCCGGCAACGCTTTCATCACCACGGGCTACCTTCAGGTTCATCATCTCGCTCGCGTTCCTATCATGTCGACATAAATTGCCAACAACTGTGGGACTGTCATTTGCAGGTGGACTGCTCGATCTTTGGCGTACGTAAAGACCCCAAGAAGATATCCGAAGTGCCGCGGCTGGAGCTCAACATCGTAGCTAAACCCCTCAAGTCGGGTGGCCGCAATATCAGCTTGTTTATAGCCAAATCACTTTCCGAGGATGATTCGGAACAGGAGGAGGCGCAGAGCGATGAGAGCGAGATGGAGCGCCAGAAGCGGCTCAGCTGGCGCAGCAGCAAGCGCTACCTGAAGGTGGGCGTACTGAATTCGCCCCTCTCCGTGCGCGTCAAGTCTCGCATGGTGGACGAGGACGTTTTCCTGCGTCTGCTGCAGCCCTCTTCTTCGTCTTCTTCTTCTTCTCCTCTTGGCCCCGGGGAAAGCGAGAGCGACGTGGAATACGACGACAGCCTGCACAGGTTTTGTGGCGGAAGCGACCTCAAGGGCCTGCGCGGCCGAAAGCAGACGGTGGGGCGATGGATGACCAAGGTCAGCCTTGCCCAGTTCGACGTCACCGACGAGGAATCCAATAGCGAGGGCTGCGTTCGCCCCTTCCTGCTTGGATTCTGCCCGGATTCGCTGTCCACATTCGTTGATCTTCTCAACGAAGCCCTGCTGCCAAGCGAAATGGTGCTTGCCGATATCGATCCCGACGCTCGGGCGAGGCGAGAAGAGTTGGAGCGGCAGCAGCGCATCAGGAAGGAGCGCGAAGAGAAACGCAAGGCCGCCCGTAAGCAGCGCGAAGAGGAAGAGCTGAAGAAGGCCAGAGCTAAGGTGAAGGCCAAAGCCAAAGGGAAGGCGCTGGACGAGCGAGAGGAGGGGGAGGAGGGAGAACCTGTCTCATCTCGAGAGAGCACGGCAGAAGACTTCAGTTATGGGAATAGCAGTCGTAGCGCGAGCATCGATGGTGAAGGTCTGACGGCGTCCCTCATACGGGATGACCTTCCTCCAGAGATCATCGAGAAAATCAGACGGCAGGACGAGACGCGCATCGAAGAAGCTCGTAAGCGAGGAGGCCGCAGGAGCCGCACGGCATCCGTCAGCGGAGAGTCCCCGGAAAAGAAGGAGAAATTTCACGTTTCAGGTGAGAATGAGAATCTAATCGAATGCGATGTGCACGTATACTTTTGATGAAAACGCTCACACCCGAGGTTTCTACTCTTCGCAGAGGCGAGGCTCCAAAATGGCATTTGGTATGTGAATCCGCGCAAGATGAGGATCATCCCGGACTACTGGCATACGCCGGGAGATCGTCGCCTCCTCCCGGACCCCTCGTACTTTTCCTCTTCCTGCCATGCGGCATTACCCGCCTTGGTAGGTTCTGAACCAGATCGCTTACTTGCTGGATTGCTGGTGGGTTTGGTCAGTTCCGTATCGAGCCTCCGCGTGACGGTGAAGTCCGGACTGTCCGTCAACGTCCGCCTCTACGGTGGGCTCGACTGGCCTGACCTTGCCAAGCCTGCCCCCAAGGGTTCCTTTTCCTCGGTCTTCGTTGTCCGTTCTTTTACAAGTCGCTTAACATCCCTGTTGTATGCAGAGACGCTGCTTGAGCGGCAGACAGAGTCCTTCTTCGAATTAAGGTTGCAGGGCCTGAATATGCGTTTCGACGAATTCCTACAGCAGCCGTTCAATCCCGTACGCCCTCCTCCTTTTCCTCCTCCCTTCGTCCCTTTCTTATCTGCATGCTCACCCTTCACTGCAGAGGCGGGTCGCGCTGGCTGTCCACGATCTCACCGTGCTCGACAATGTGGGACCCGACCCGGTACTTGCCTGCGCTGCTGCGGTTCTTGTTGGTTAGAGTGGTAGCTTACTGCGGCAGTGGCCAACAGAGGGGTAAAGTGGAGTTCTTGGCGCATAACAAGAAGAAGGACCGCTTGGCAGAAACTGCAATGCTCTATCTCACCATGACGGTAAGTCTTCTCCCCTGCCACCGTCACGGTATCCTCTCTTGTAACGTAACAGGGTATCCATGACGAACATTCATTCGCACAGTGCCACAAGCAAAACCCCGACGAGGACGAGGAGAGAAGGGATGGCGGGAAGGAGCGGCCAGACGTGGAAGAGCTGGACCCGGATGAGGAGTACTGGCGTGGCACGTTGGAGATACCCGGTCCGCTGCGGATTAAAGTGCACGAGAACGTCCTCAAGCTGCTTCTGTTCAGCCATCACCCCTACTTCCCCATGAGCACCACCGAGCTGCCCGCCACACCGCCCATGCTCATCCGTACTGCTCACTCTGTGCCCCTCACTCACTTTTGCCCAAAATACTCAATCGGCGATCGCTCTGCAGGCGGATTTAGCATAGGCCCTCTGAGGGCCAAAGTCGACTGGTCGGGATGGACTTACTCCGATGAGTTGCTTGCCGCGATCACTCCAGAGAACCTAGGAGGAATAATTGTCGATCGAAACAGGCTGGTCGGTTTAGGAGTATTCCTCAGCGGCTATCAAGCGCTCACGGCCATCAATCTCCACTGGGGCCGACGCCAATTTCCAGACCTCTACTATGGTATGTGTGAATTCTTCGCACCTGCCGTTCTTGGGTTTGTCCTAATGGGCTGTGCACAGGCTGGGGAGAACTGATGGGAAGAATAGTGGCGATGTACGCTTTTGATGTAGTCACGCGAAAGCCGCACAAGGTTATTGGAGCTGTGGGCGGTATTCGGCACGTTAAGGAGGCGGTACGCATGGGCTCCGAGGCCATCATCTCCAATCTGCCTGCCGGGGTTCCTCTTCCGGACGTCACCGTCATTGGCGAATACATCAACACCGAAACCATCAATGTACGTAAGCGTTGTTCTATGTCCATCCATGATTTCGAACAAGGTCACTAACTTAGTGAACTGTTTCGTAGACTGCTATTGGCTATGCTTCGACCATGACAGCGCTTCTCTCTTCATATGCTTTCTCATCATCGACCTATTTAATGTCATCGATCTACTCGCAAGCGCAGGCCGCACTTTTGGCCAATCAGACGGCGGCAATCGAGCCCAACGCTTCCAAGCCAAAGACGGAACGTGACAAGACCAAAAAGCCCTTAAAGAAGAGCCAAAAGGCCAAGCGGAAAATAGATATTGAAGAGGAGGAGGAGGACGACTTCTACGAAGTATCAAGTGGAGAAGAGGAGATAGAGAAGGACACCCGAAGCAAGCCAAGTCGACTGCGGGGAGAAGGCAGGCGGAGAGACCGACGCAGTACCGAGTCAGATGGAGAGAATGAGCGTGTTGACGATAAGACAGCTCCCGAGGTCAAGGTGTCTGTCTTTGGCGCTGGCGTATGGAACACCAATGACGACGAGCAACCAGCCGAAGATTACGGCACCGATTCCGATGACGAGGAAGAGCAGGCAGCGTTTCAGCGAGAGCGTGCAGAAAAGAGAAGAAAGGGTCTGGTGCTGCAGCAGCGGAGAGAAGCGGCCAAAAAGAAAGCCCAGGAAGAGCTTGAGCGCCGCCGCGAACAGGTCCGAAGGGAAAAAGAGCAGGCCAAGATCGCCATGACGCATAAGGAAAAGGGAAAGAGTCCCAAGAAGGGTAGGGACGACCGACAGCCGCCACGGCAAGAGAGCAGCGATGACGATATAAGCATCGACTGGGAGGATTAGGGGATTCCCCACCTAGCTGTGGGCCTTTACGTTGTGAATAAATGTTGCTGCGATCACATGCACAGGTGTAGTAGTGGCAACACATCCTGTTTATCCACATAAGCCTCCCCGGCACACGAGGTACTGTCCTGTAAAGTAGTTGAGCTGAACCCTCCTGAATCCACCAATCGCTGCCTGCAACTGACTCAACCATCCGCAATACTTCCTTTGGTAAGCAAAAGACGACCGTTCGTATGTTCAGTACATTACGATGCCCGACCTTGGGTGGTGTCTGTACAACTGCTCCCCTAAACAAAAGGAGGAAGAATACTTCATCCACCTGCACCCAGTAATGCGTATCCGTTGAAGAGAAAAAGGTTGCTAGTCTTTGGAAACATGATAGTTGGCTGTAGAAATTAACGAGACTCAAAAACTTAAAATAAAACTGCCTTTATTATATCCTTCAAGAAGCCTTGTTCAGTAGTTGGATCGCTCGCCGCAACAGCTGAACAGCGCTTCGCCAACCTGAATAGAAAAAGGAAATATTCCCAGCTCCGTTTTTGTCGTAGTTACATTTATGCGGACGAACTTGTTCACCAAAAAGAAACTGTTTACCTTATGTGTAAAAAGGCGCTTGTACTGTTTTGTATTCCTGTGGACGACCGGGGTATATTCTTTTCCAACCATGAACCCAACAACAACTACCGTCGGTTGTCTGGCACTCCTCGCCATGTTGTTCTTCCACTTCTTTAGTCTCCGAACCAGTTACTTCAGTTGGGAAAGGAGCTTCATCGTCATAGAGAATCTGGTCGAGAACTTACCTTTCACTTATTCAACCAGACCGACCGTAAGTTGGAGCCAACGTGTTCAGCATTCTTATTCATTGCTTCCTTCAGGTTCCTGTTCTTTTCCTTATTGCGGTGTACTTGGCGAACCAACTGCAGCAGGCCTTGACCCTGCTCAAGGCCTTGACTTCAGAGGCAGACCTCACAACACGTTTGGCAAATGAGTTAGAGCTATTGTAAGTGTCTCAGTTGCTATGCAATCCTACAGACCAAAATCTGTCCTAACTAACTATGCTGGCTTGAACCGGAGTGTAGGTGGCTTCGTACATTGAACCAGGTTTGTAAGGCAGAGCGAGCATATGTGCACAATATGGAGGCACAGTACGTAACCTCTCCCTTTCACTTTCCTACTCCTTTCCAGGAATGAAGTATACACAGCAACCCAATGTGATCATTCAGGCTTGCCCGGTTGAAGCTGTCCAAGCAAGAGCTCAAGTGGCAAGTGGCGGTGCTCAAGGATGAGCTGAGGCATGAGAAGAAGCATAGCAAGAGGTTAAGTGCTCTTGCACACATACTCGAGCGCCGGGGCAATGACATGACGGCCGAGTTACGGAAGACCTTGGAGCAATGCAACCTCATTGCTCACCTTGAAAGACATGCCAAGATCATGGAGCAGCAACAACAAGCGATGAGGATTCAGTTGGAAGCTGAGCGAGAGGAACGAACTCAGGTAGAGAGTGATCTGAAGGTTGCTCACAAAGAGTTGCAGCACTTGAGGAAGCAACTGGAACAGAGCCAACGCCAAGAGCAACAGCAAAGTGCAAAATGTGACGAGTTGGAGAGGCAGCTTGAGTCTTTGATGGCTCAGCTGGCGGAGAGCCGTGAAGAGGCTCAACAACTGGCACATGAGCGGGAGCAGCTTAGAAGGACCAGGCAGGAAGGCCAGGAAGAACAAGAAACCAAGCAGGCTACAATTGAACCGAAGAACACAGCTGTCTTCTGGCCGACATCTGGTCTCATGAGAAAAACTACGCGTATTTGGAGATTCTCTGCCTTCTGAATGAGGAGCAACAAGCGGAGGAATAGGCAACAGCTGATGGATGGGCTGAGGCTGATGTACAGGCGGAGAAGTAGGCTGAAGGAAGCAGAGAAACATGTGAAGGCAAGGGTGGATGAGCAGTTAGGAGCGAAACATCTGGTACATAGGCCTCTATGTGATCTTCTATCTTGACGTCCACTAACCAGACTATTGTTTAACAGAGAACGAGTCGGACAGGGTTATTTTTTTGATTGTGTTATTCCTTTTCTTTTCTTCTCTATCTCGAACGTGCTAGCAGTGTCTCCTCACAGGGAGGCACTGACTCTAACCCCCTC
>CDFF01068987.1:0-10784 GCA_000826265.1 Acanthamoeba culbertsoni
GGGGGAAGAACTTACGTGAAGGCCGAGTCGAGTAGGCCGTGTTGAAGGAGGACGGGCGGGCGACCAAGATGGTCAGCCTTGGGAGGGATGCGGAAAAGCGTCAGAATATACCCGTCCTCGGTAATGGCGTGGTGCTCCTCGCATGGGTAGCCGTGGCTTTGCACAATTTGTGTAAAGTTGTAGGCGAAATAGGGCGGGTAGGTGTGAGCCTGTTTTACAAATGTATTCGCTGGAGCACCTATCGCCACCAAGGCATGAAGGACTAGAACGACCAACACTAACATCTTCATCTTTGCCACGACTCGGTTCGAATACGTGGGTTTACCCTTTGGAAAAAAAAAAAAAAACAACTTGTGACCACAAAGGAACGAAGACGGTTTTGCTGGCGAAAGTGTTTTTTGCCAGCCAAAACTGACCACACGTTCGCCGGAAGGCAAGCAAACTTCAAATATTATTTGCAACTTTGCTTCACATCTTGACCATAACCGAGCTTGTCCTGTCCGTTTGGCCTGCACGGGCAACCTTGGCAAGTTGTGGTACGGTCCCCATTTAGAGGCTTCTTGCAACTCAAAAGGGGGATTGGATGGTTGATTCAATTTCTCGTTGACAGCAAATGTCTTGGCTTGGACTGGGACTAAAGCGTAAAGTTACACAAGTGGCCGAAAAGATATGCAAGGTTACTGCCACTTTTTGTCTCAAACTTTTCGCTCGCTCCTCATCTTCCTTGCCATGACGTGGCTGCAGGACTTTCTTAAAAAGTTGCTGGGTGACTTTGTGGAGCTTCACTCCTTCAGGCTAGAGCCCCTGGAGGGCGGATTTTCGGCCACATTAGAGGGACTGCAGCTGAAGGAAGCGGTATATTATTGCCCCTTTCAATTTGTAAGTTTTATTTTATCGCTTATGCAACAAGTAAAATTGTTTTATCCAGCACATCAACACCCTCCTCGGCGATATTCCACTGTCTCTCGAGAGCGGTATCATATCCAAGGCTAGCGTTAAGATCTCCTTACAACAAGTATCTGTCCCTGCTCTCCTCTTCGCAATGCAGTCGCTATAACTACTGTGGCGTTTCAGAAATGTAGATTGCACATCGATGGCCTGGAGCTGCATTTCCTCGTAGGGGCAGGTGCGATGGAGAGAGTCCAGCGCCAGGCTGATGACGACATCAGCTACACCCGAGAGGATCAGGACTCCGCCAGCGACGAAGAGAGTGACGATAGTGGCAGCGCCTCCGACCGGGACGAGGGCCATGAAACCAATACATTTTGGGTGCTCAAGGAAAAAATCAGAGAAATCCTAAGACGGGTGGAGCGGATTGAAGTGAGCAATATCCACATCCTTCTGGCATCAAAGGAGGAACGGGGGAAGCAGGAGCTTCACCTTCACTTGGACCATCTACGATACAAGGACATTACCTCCAATTCTACGCACAGTACGGCTCACGGTACAAAAAATATACAAATAAAATACGACTCGGTAGTATCAGCCGCTAACCTTGTTGAATATGCAGACAACACTCTCAGTGTGGAGGACGAAGAAGATGCCAAGATTGAAGCGGCGAAGAAGATCAAATCGCTGCGCTTGGATGGCATCAAGCTAATGGTCGATGAATTCCTCAAAAGGGCAAACGACGCTGTCGAAATCAAGTCGACAAAATTATTGGAAATCTCACCTATCGCTCGAACTCAATCGTTTGTGGACGACAAAACTACACCAGGAGAGAAGGACATCGCTTCCGAAGAGGAAGACGACGAAGAGGAAGAGGAAGACGGCGACGAAGCGTACGATGAAAAAGTACACAAGCGCGAGGCAAGCGGCCGTGTGAAGATAAATCTGACGGTCGGGCAGACTATAGCGATAGACGCTGTTGACATGGACTTCAGTGACCACACTATCGACGTTGTGGTGCCTCCCAAGTATCTGCGATTTCTACTCGACCTCTTCGGTCGGTTCAGCGCAACATCTACGGACACTCGGACAGACGGACTGCATAAATCCCTTTCGATACCTGTCTACGCGTTTCCGAAGTGCACACTACGCGTGAAGCGCGGAAGCGTGATTCTGATGGAAGAGGACCCGCCCATGCTCGGTCAGCACTCGCATGAAGGTCGGGTGGAACTCGACTTACGGAAAAGCAGCGATCGGGAGCTTTTTACCTCGACGTCGTCTTCGGCGGCGATCGTCGCCTCCATGTCTCTTCTGGACTTCATCCCATTCGACGGTGTCCCTCACTTCTCTTGGCGCTTCGAGGACGCGTCCGTTGCGCTGTCTTCATGGGCACTACCACCTCCTCGGCCTCCCTCGACGATGCCCTCGCCCATGGCATCGGGCTACTACTCCCCCCACTCGCTGCGCGCTGCGTCTCCCCGAGACCCGCTCGTCCCTTCCCCGCGACGACGTAATGACCAGCCGGCTCTACCTCCTCCTAGACTGCCGCCTCCCTCTTCGGCCATGATGCTGGAAGTCAGGATGAGAGATTGCGACCTGGTCGAATTCATATACGAGACTCCAAGCGCGGAAGATGACGACCTCGACAGACAACGAAGGCGCGGACGACGAACATCATCGCTCAAGGAGACACGCTTTGATATAGTGCGGTTGGGAGTAAAGGAGGACGAAGATGACGAAGGAGATGACGATGACGACGACCACGACCACGGTGGGTCGAATCCCGCTACCGGTAGCGGAGTGCTGTCCTCGGATGACTCTGGCGCTACGTTGACCAGGGACGAGCACCTTCTGATACGGTTCGAAAAGAAGGTGCGAACCGAGGAGCGCGAAGCCGAGGCAACCCACCCAGAATCCTTCGATGACATCGACGAGGAGATGGCCAGGTCAGGTTTGGACGACGCGACCTTCCCGCCCACAAGGCATAACAGCGGCGTCGAGGATCACTGCAGCGGTTCTGAAGATAATACCGAGTTGATGGTGTGGGAAGAGTCCCGTCTCAAGATCGAAACCGCCCGTCTCAACATGGAGGTGGACACCAGAATCGGCGCGCGATTGCAGCGGCTGATGTCTCTCCTCTTCCCGGCTGCGCAAGTCCCGCCTCAGCATCCGACATCGCTCGAGCAGGTGATCAGCCACCGGGAAGCGACCGAGACCGCCAGCCCGCGCCAATTCGAACACTGGTCAATCCAGCGCAATTTTCATATCGACATTGGCGCCAGGAAGAAAGTGCGCGCGAACATTCACTTCTACGACGCGTCGGGAAGGTAACACTCAACTTTTCTTCAAGAGCGCCTGTAATAGGGTTTTTTGCATCTGATGCAATTGGAACAGGAGGCGAAAGGAGAAGCTGGACCTCTTGCTCTTTGATGATTCCAAGATCAAGTTTTCCACATGCTTATCTTCTCTCGATTCCTCCGACCAAGGTGCGTGTTTTTGCGGTCTGATGGGGCTGAATGATTCATCTCTGAAATTAATGGTATCCCGCACATGTCCATCGTCTCTTTGCAGGGCTGTGCGCCGCGTTTCAGGAGGCCACCATCCTGGACCTCGACTTCGAGAACATCATGGCCACCATTACCTCCCCGCTCGGCCTTCCGAAGGCGCCGTTCTTCAGAGCATCGATGGCCGACACGCACGGTGATCGGGTGACCCCGCTCGAGATCACTCTGAAGCCTCCCACGTCGCTCCAGGTAGGGTTTCTCCTGCTGGTCGCTGTCCTCAATTTAGCAATGCTAACGTGGTAGCCTCTTCATCCTGTCCAGACCAATGACGAAAACGTTGTTGGGGAGATGGGCGAATTGGTGAGCAAGAAGGGACACACCTTCTCCTCTTCTGAAGTGGAGCGCATCAACCACTTCCAGTTTCTAACTGCGCAGCTGGCCGTACGACTCTTGCCCTGTATCGAATGGGGCCATTGACGGTGTGTCGCTCATACAGGTTTTTTTTTCCCCCTCCCCAGGGAGTGGCGATCAAGATTCAGTTTCCGTTCTCGGAGATCGAGCTCGAGAAGTCCGACTATGACGCCATCACGGCCATACTGAACAATCTTTCCTCCTCGTCTACACCAGCGCCGTCACCTGCGCCATCGTCGTCGTCGTCGTCTTCCTCCTCTACCCTGGCCCTCGCCTCGTCTCCCCCTTCTGCTGTGGGCGGTCAGGGCAGTCGATATTGCATCGAAGCGGCCACTATTGTTGAGGTCGCCCTCACGCATGCTAACATCAAGTTCCTTGAGTCCCGCGGAAAGGACGACTACATGGGTGATGACAATGAGAAGAGGCGTCAGCAACAAGCGATACAGCACAGGCCCTTCCATCTTCACTTTGTGGACGTGGAGCACCTGCACATTTTCTTCGGAGGGGCGCGACTCAACGGCAGGCCCTCCGACTGGCTCTCGGTAGATGCCAACAGCTTCCTTCTCTATGAGCGCCTGATGTCTGCTTCACGCTCGATCTACACGCCCGCTACGCTGGTGGTCAACCGTAATCCGTTCCTGAAGGTAGGCCCCAAAGTAGTAGACAACTATTCTGATACTCAACAACCAATCTGTATCGACCGCACAGACGACAAAGCGACCGATGTTCTCCTCTCTTTTCTATCTCTGCCCCAATGGAGTAAAGAGCCGCATGGACTTCAACGACCTGATCATTCATCACAAGGCCGGCTTCGAATGGTGCTTCCGTAAAGCGAGGCGCAATCTACGGATTATTTAACTAAATTGTTTCTCGCATCCACACACACATACATATATATATAGGTACAGTCATCTCGGAACATTCTTTTCCGGAGGTGATGCAGAAGACAGAGATGAAGCCTTCGAGGAGGAAGCAGCAACTGTCGCTGGCGAGGATTCTAGTGACACGACGCAGAGCCTATCGCAGTTGTTCATCAATCTGCCCAACTTGGAGCTTGAATATACTCCCACCCTCGTTCCCGGCAACGCTTTCATCACCACGGGCTACCTTCAGGTTCATCATCTCGCTCGCGTTCCTATCATGTCGACATAAATTGCCAACAACTGTGGGACTGTCATTTGCAGGTGGACTGCTCGATCTTTGGCGTACGTAAAGACCCCAAGAAGATATCCGAAGTGCCGCGGCTGGAGCTCAACATCGTAGCTAAACCCCTCAAGTCGGGTGGCCGCAATATCAGCTTGTTTATAGCCAAATCACTTTCCGAGGATGATTCGGAACAGGAGGAGGCGCAGAGCGATGAGAGCGAGATGGAGCGCCAGAAGCGGCTCAGCTGGCGCAGCAGCAAGCGCTACCTGAAGGTGGGCGTACTGAATTCGCCCCTCTCCGTGCGCGTCAAGTCTCGCATGGTGGACGAGGACGTTTTCCTGCGTCTGCTGCAGCCCTCTTCTTCGTCTTCTTCTTCTTCTCCTCTTGGCCCCGGGGAAAGCGAGAGCGACGTGGAATACGACGACAGCCTGCACAGGTTTTGTGGCGGAAGCGACCTCAAGGGCCTGCGCGGCCGAAAGCAGACGGTGGGGCGATGGATGACCAAGGTCAGCCTTGCCCAGTTCGACGTCACCGACGAGGAATCCAATAGCGAGGGCTGCGTTCGCCCCTTCCTGCTTGGATTCTGCCCGGATTCGCTGTCCACATTCGTTGATCTTCTCAACGAAGCCCTGCTGCCAAGCGAAATGGTGCTTGCCGATATCGATCCCGACGCTCGGGCGAGGCGAGAAGAGTTGGAGCGGCAGCAGCGCATCAGGAAGGAGCGCGAAGAGAAACGCAAGGCCGCCCGTAAGCAGCGCGAAGAGGAAGAGCTGAAGAAGGCCAGAGCTAAGGTGAAGGCCAAAGCCAAAGGGAAGGCGCTGGACGAGCGAGAGGAGGGGGAGGAGGGAGAACCTGTCTCATCTCGAGAGAGCACGGCAGAAGACTTCAGTTATGGGAATAGCAGTCGTAGCGCGAGCATCGATGGTGAAGGTCTGACGGCGTCCCTCATACGGGATGACCTTCCTCCAGAGATCATCGAGAAAATCAGACGGCAGGACGAGACGCGCATCGAAGAAGCTCGTAAGCGAGGAGGCCGCAGGAGCCGCACGGCATCCGTCAGCGGAGAGTCCCCGGAAAAGAAGGAGAAATTTCACGTTTCAGGTGAGAATGAGAATCTAATCGAATGCGATGTGCACGTATACTTTTGATGAAAACGCTCACACCCGAGGTTTCTACTCTTCGCAGAGGCGAGGCTCCAAAATGGCATTTGGTATGTGAATCCGCGCAAGATGAGGATCATCCCGGACTACTGGCATACGCCGGGAGATCGTCGCCTCCTCCCGGACCCCTCGTACTTTTCCTCTTCCTGCCATGCGGCATTACCCGCCTTGGTAGGTTCTGAACCAGATCGCTTACTTGCTGGATTGCTGGTGGGTTTGGTCAGTTCCGTATCGAGCCTCCGCGTGACGGTGAAGTCCGGACTGTCCGTCAACGTCCGCCTCTACGGTGGGCTCGACTGGCCTGACCTTGCCAAGCCTGCCCCCAAGGGTTCCTTTTCCTCGGTCTTCGTTGTCCGTTCTTTTACAAGTCGCTTAACATCCCTGTTGTATGCAGAGACGCTGCTTGAGCGGCAGACAGAGTCCTTCTTCGAATTAAGGTTGCAGGGCCTGAATATGCGTTTCGACGAATTCCTACAGCAGCCGTTCAATCCCGTACGCCCTCCTCCTTTTCCTCCTCCCTTCGTCCCTTTCTTATCTGCATGCTCACCCTTCACTGCAGAGGCGGGTCGCGCTGGCTGTCCACGATCTCACCGTGCTCGACAATGTGGGACCCGACCCGGTACTTGCCTGCGCTGCTGCGGTTCTTGTTGGTTAGAGTGGTAGCTTACTGCGGCAGTGGCCAACAGAGGGGTAAAGTGGAGTTCTTGGCGCATAACAAGAAGAAGGACCGCTTGGCAGAAACTGCAATGCTCTATCTCACCATGACGGTAAGTCTTCTCCCCTGCCACCGTCACGGTATCCTCTCTTGTAACGTAACAGGGTATCCATGACGAACATTCATTCGCACAGTGCCACAAGCAAAACCCCGACGAGGACGAGGAGAGAAGGGATGGCGGGAAGGAGCGGCCAGACGTGGAAGAGCTGGACCCGGATGAGGAGTACTGGCGTGGCACGTTGGAGATACCCGGTCCGCTGCGGATTAAAGTGCACGAGAACGTCCTCAAGCTGCTTCTGTTCAGCCATCACCCCTACTTCCCCATGAGCACCACCGAGCTGCCCGCCACACCGCCCATGCTCATCCGTACTGCTCACTCTGTGCCCCTCACTCACTTTTGCCCAAAATACTCAATCGGCGATCGCTCTGCAGGCGGATTTAGCATAGGCCCTCTGAGGGCCAAAGTCGACTGGTCGGGATGGACTTACTCCGATGAGTTGCTTGCCGCGATCACTCCAGAGAACCTAGGAGGAATAATTGTCGATCGAAACAGGCTGGTCGGTTTAGGAGTATTCCTCAGCGGCTATCAAGCGCTCACGGCCATCAATCTCCACTGGGGCCGACGCCAATTTCCAGACCTCTACTATGGTATGTGTGAATTCTTCGCACCTGCCGTTCTTGGGTTTGTCCTAATGGGCTGTGCACAGGCTGGGGAGAACTGATGGGAAGAATAGTGGCGATGTACGCTTTTGATGTAGTCACGCGAAAGCCGCACAAGGTTATTGGAGCTGTGGGCGGTATTCGGCACGTTAAGGAGGCGGTACGCATGGGCTCCGAGGCCATCATCTCCAATCTGCCTGCCGGGGTTCCTCTTCCGGACGTCACCGTCATTGGCGAATACATCAACACCGAAACCATCAATGTACGTAAGCGTTGTTCTATGTCCATCCATGATTTCGAACAAGGTCACTAACTTAGTGAACTGTTTCGTAGACTGCTATTGGCTATGCTTCGACCATGACAGCGCTTCTCTCTTCATATGCTTTCTCATCATCGACCTATTTAATGTCATCGATCTACTCGCAAGCGCAGGCCGCACTTTTGGCCAATCAGACGGCGGCAATCGAGCCCAACGCTTCCAAGCCAAAGACGGAACGTGACAAGACCAAAAAGCCCTTAAAGAAGAGCCAAAAGGCCAAGCGGAAAATAGATATTGAAGAGGAGGAGGAGGACGACTTCTACGAAGTATCAAGTGGAGAAGAGGAGATAGAGAAGGACACCCGAAGCAAGCCAAGTCGACTGCGGGGAGAAGGCAGGCGGAGAGACCGACGCAGTACCGAGTCAGATGGAGAGAATGAGCGTGTTGACGATAAGACAGCTCCCGAGGTCAAGGTGTCTGTCTTTGGCGCTGGCGTATGGAACACCAATGACGACGAGCAACCAGCCGAAGATTACGGCACCGATTCCGATGACGAGGAAGAGCAGGCAGCGTTTCAGCGAGAGCGTGCAGAAAAGAGAAGAAAGGGTCTGGTGCTGCAGCAGCGGAGAGAAGCGGCCAAAAAGAAAGCCCAGGAAGAGCTTGAGCGCCGCCGCGAACAGGTCCGAAGGGAAAAAGAGCAGGCCAAGATCGCCATGACGCATAAGGAAAAGGGAAAGAGTCCCAAGAAGGGTAGGGACGACCGACAGCCGCCACGGCAAGAGAGCAGCGATGACGATATAAGCATCGACTGGGAGGATTAGGGGATTCCCCACCTAGCTGTGGGCCTTTACGTTGTGAATAAATGTTGCTGCGATCACATGCACAGGTGTAGTAGTGGCAACACATCCTGTTTATCCACATAAGCCTCCCCGGCACACGAGGTACTGTCCTGTAAAGTAGTTGAGCTGAACCCTCCTGAATCCACCAATCGCTGCCTGCAACTGACTCAACCATCCGCAATACTTCCTTTGGTAAGCAAAAGACGACCGTTCGTATGTTCAGTACATTACGATGCCCGACCTTGGGTGGTGTCTGTACAACTGCTCCCCTAAACAAAAGGAGGAAGAATACTTCATCCACCTGCACCCAGTAATGCGTATCCGTTGAAGAGAAAAAGGTTGCTAGTCTTTGGAAACATGATAGTGGCTGTAGAAATTAACGAGACTCAAAAACTTAATATAAAACTGCCTTTATTATATCCTTCAAGAAGCCTTGTCCAGTAGTTGGATCGCTCGCCGCAACAGCTGAACCTACGTTGGGGAGTGTTCTACCAATTGGATTTATCCACCTCCGGAGAAAAGAAGACATATTAAACATGATTGGTTGTTAACATTGCGCTTCGCCAACCTAAATAGAAAAAGGAAATATTCCCAGCTCCGTTTTTGTCGTAGTTACATTTATGCGGACGAACTTGTTCACCAAAAAGAAACTGTTTACCTTATGTGTAAAAAGGCGCTTGTACTGTTTTGTATTCCTGTGGACGACCGGGGTATATTCTTTTCCAACCATGAACCCAACAACAACTACCGTCGGTTGTCTGGCACTCCTCGCCATGTTGTTCTTCCACTTCTTTAGTCTCCGAACCAGTTACTTCAGTTGGGAAAGGAGCTTCATCGTCATAGAGAATCTGGTCGAGAACTTACCTTTCACTTATTCAACCAGACCGACCGTAAGTTGGAGCCAACGTGTTCAGCATTCTTATTCATTGCTTCCTTCAGGTTCCTGTTCTTTTCCTTATTGCGGTGTACTTGGCGAACCAACTGCAGCAGGCCTTGACCCTGCTCAAGGCCTTGACTTCAGAGGCAGACCTCACAACACGTTTGGCAAATGAGTTAGAGCTATTGTAAGTGTCTCAGTTGCTATGCAATCCTACAGACCAAAATCTGTCCTAACTAACTATGCTGGCTTGAACCGGAGTGTAGGTGGCTTCGTACATTGAACCAGGTTTGTAAGGCAGAGCGAGCATATGTGCACAATATGGAGGCACAGTACGTAACCTCTCCCTTTCACTTTCCTACTCCTTTCCAGGAATGAAGTATACACAGCAACCCAATGTGATCATTCAGGCTTGCCCGGTTGAAGCTGTCCAAGCAAGAGCTCAAGTGGCAAGTGGCGGTGCTCAAGGATGAGCTGAGGCATGAGAAGAAGCATAGCAAGAGGTTAAGTGCTCTTGCACACATACTCGAGCGCCGGGGCAATGACATGACGGCCGAGTTACGGAAGACCTTGGAGCAATGCAACCTCATTGCTCACCTTGAAAGACATGCCAAGATCATGGAGCAGCAACAACAAGCGATGAGGATTCAGTTGGAAGCTGAGCGAGAGGAACGAACTCAGGTAGAGAGTGATCTGAAGGTTGCTCACAAAGAGTTGCAGCACTTGAGGAAGCAACTGGAACAGAGCCAACGCCAAGAGCAACAGCAAAGTGCAAAATGTGACGAGTTGGAGAGGCAGCTTGAGTCTTTGATGGCTCAGCTGGCGGAGAGCCGTGAAGAGGCTCAACAACTGGCACATGAGCGGGAGCAGCTTAGAAGGACCAGGCAGGAAGGCCAGGAAGAACAAGAAACCAAGCAGGCTACAATTGAACCGAAGAACACAGCTGTCTTCTGGCCGACATCTGGTCTCATGAGAAAAACTACGCGTATTTGGAGATTCTCTGCCTTCTGAATGAGGAGCAACAAGCGGAGGAATAGGCAACAGCTGATGGATGGGCTGAGGCTGATGTACAGGCGGAGAAGTAGGCTGAAGGAAGCAGAGAAACATGTGAAGGCAAGGGTGGATGAGCAGTTAGGAGCGAAACATCTGGTACATAGGCCTCTATGTGATCTTCTATCTTGACGTCCACTAACCAGACTATTGTTTAACAGAGAACGAGTCGGACAGGGTTATTTTTTTGATTGTGTTATTCCTTTTCTTTTCTTCTCTATCTCGAACGTGCTAGCAGTGTCTCCTCACAGGGAGGCACTGACTCTAACCCCCTC
>CDFF01068989.1:0-15019 GCA_000826265.1 Acanthamoeba culbertsoni
GACCAATCGCGGCAGGTGCTCACATATTTACGATGAGCTTAACACTTGTTGGGTCTACTATTGACCACCAAACTCATAACATGGGCTAAAGGTCACTTCGACTTCAAAACAGTGGTCTATATGTTGTTGCAGAGTTCTAGATACATGGTAGTTTCAAACATGAAGAGAGTCAACGTGTTGGGAAGCATGCTGGCGTGCCCACAGCCTGTCGTTGTCCTCTCGATAGTTGGGACCCCAGAGCGCTCTCTTCCTCTCCTCCGTCGTCAATCGTAACACTGCATCCCCCATTCCGTGGCAGTCTTCTTCATCTGCTGTCGCTCGCTTCGCCGCGCGTCCCTCAAATATCTTTGTTGATTTGTTGTTTACTATTATGCATTATCTCTTCACTCAGAAGCGATCTTCCTCTTTTTGAGAGCACGTGCCTCGACCATGGCCTGCAGTCGACGATTCTCTTCGGGTATCTCATCGTCTTCTTCATCCTCATTGGCCAGGGTCGGAAGGACTGGCCTGAGCAGGTCAGATAGGTATCCTTCAATCACCGCGGTCCTCTCTTTCTGTCGCTCGGTCCGCTTGGCTCCTTCTTGGTTCTTTGCCTCTTTCGTTCTTCTTTGGATCTTAGATTCTGATGAAGATGACGATGACGATGATGATGATGATGATGCGGAAGCAACGGTTTGCTTCACCTCTTCCGCCTTTTCCTTATCGCCTCGTCGCTTCCCTTCAATTCGCTCACGTGCGAGACGATCTCTCTGCCATCGCCACTGCCGCTTGGCTTTTTTTATCTCCACATCTTCATATTCATCGCCTTCAAGCCCCACTTCCTTGTCTTCCTCTTCCCTCGCCTCTTTCTCTTTGCCGTCCGTCTTCCCTTCTTCTCGATCGTCATTATCTGCCTTCTTCCCTGGCTGGTCGGCGGGCGATATGTTTAAGACCACCAATCGGCTGGATCGGCCTTGCGTCCCTTCCGTAGCGTTTTGTGAGCCTCTGCCATCCTCCTTCCGCGACTTGATGACTTGCGCCTTCGCCGAGGCAGTTTCTGGCTTCTTCTCCCTATCATTCTCTGGCCTGCTTTGAGTGTTGCTGTCCGCAGCCACCGCGACTTTGGCCTTGGCCTCGCTTCGGCTCGTCGCTCGTCGGCTGGCCGAAGGCTGGGCAGATTTCGTCTCCTTCGCCATCTCCCGCTTGTCCGGATTTATGATGGCGCGCTCCTGCCGCTTTGGGTCTTCCGCAGCAGGTTCGATGGCGTCCTCCAAATCGAATCCCCTTTTCATGAGGATCTTCATCCTCTGTTTCTTCAATTCACGTATCTCCTCATAGAGGATCTGGACATTCGCTCGCTGCTGCCTATCGGCTGTCTCTATTTTCGCTAATCGCCGAAGCTATTGAGAAGTGCTCAGTCAACGTTGGCTGGCTCAAAGGGTGAGCAAAACCCACGCATGAACGAACCTGGGATTTAAGTGTAGCGATGTTCACATCTAGCTGCCCGATCAAGCATTCTTCTTCGAACTTCTCCTTCTTTGCTTGCTCTTCCATTTGCTTCTGCTTCTCCTATGGTTTGGCAGTAAGCGAACAGGCAGGCTTATGGATGGAAGAAAGATAAGGTGTTGCATGCCGTGAGTTGGCTTTTGAGTTGCTCCTGCTGTATCTCGACGATGTAGGCGATCTCAGCAGGGCCAAGCGAGGAGGCGTGCCGACCGGTCATCTTCATCGCCGCTTGGTCTAATGCATGCATGCTGGTATCTGCTCGGGGTTGCTGTCGCTTACTTGACGCTGTCTGTTGCTTGTTTATCACTTTACTGGCCTGAAAAGAGAAAAATGTGAGCGAGAACTGCTGAGCGAGAGGGCGCGGATGCATACGGAGTGCTTGTTGTTCTCTTTATCGTACAGATCCGTGCCGTGCTTATCTTCCAACTTTTCAATCAGTTCGGCAAGCGCGCGGTAGTTTGCTTCCTCGTTCGTGAAAGAAGCTACGCGCTCTGCCTTGCCGTTGAAGTGGTGTCCAAGTCCAATATTCTTTAAGTACCTGATATGAAACTTAGCTGGAGAGCCATAAACGAGTGATTCATGACCACACCTCAAGATTGTAGCTCGTTTCTCTTCTGCATCTAGCCAGTTGCCGACAACGAAGCAAGAATCGTACTTGTCGAGCAGAAATTGAAAAATGTTCAACAATTCCTGGTCATCTTCGGTTGGATTTGTTGGGTAGCCAAGGGAGCTTAGCTTGTGGTCCAGCTGCCACTTGTCCATGCTCTTCAATTCTACCTCGTTTGCAACTCACGTTTTGGCGGCAAACTGAGACGGAAGTTTTTGTCGACTCTAACGGCAGCTGTACAGATTTCAACAAGCCTACGCGCCTCATGTGGAGGAGAGAAGACACAACACACTGAGGTCATCATTCATCAACCTTGTTCCGCTTTCACGAACTGCTGGCTACGGTCACTGGCCAACTTCTATATCCTCCTCACTTTCTTCTTCCTCTTCTTCGGTTGCTGGATGAGCTTGTTCTTCTGCCTCGACGTACATCATGCCGGTGGTCGGGGATCGGGCCAGCCGGAATGCGAAACCACTGACGGTAACGCCTCTCTTTGGCCTCTTGGTGGTCTCTTTTTCGCCGTTCTGTTCGGGTGTCTGAGCCTCACCTTGGTTGTCGACGTCTTCCATCACGAGTTCCTTCACACGCTCGTAGTAGGTGTCAAAGTGCTGTGAGGGATGAGCCCCATAATACCACTTCACAGTGCAGTGGCTCTCGGACTGCATAAGCAAATTACATACAGAAGGCGAGTTGCCCCTACTTAATCCTACATGTCACTGAGCCATCTTCTTGGTAAAGCGTGTTTTTACCTCCAAGTCGATATAAGCCCGGCCCCATCGAGGCCGTTGATATCCCGTGTCTGCCAAATGCATCTGTAGTACACCATGAAAAAAACGGGCTGCTCGTTAGTCGAACACATTTCGACCAATAATGAACGACGTCGACACAAATGCAATCGAGATTTGCATGCCTGGCCTTTGCCTGCTTTGCCCGTGGCAGTCATCGTCATCCTGAATGTGGGCTTCCCTGCGGGTACGTTGACGTCGCCTGTGGCTTTGGTCGCAAGCACGCGGTAGCCCTTGTGGTCGATCTTGACGAGTTCCTTGCCGTGCGAGCCATACTCACCCATCCACCAGCCGTTTAGGTCGATGCATGCGAGGCATTGGCGATAGAATTGCTTCCAGTCGCTAATTTCCTGCTGCTGCACCTCTCCGTCCGTCTGTTCGCCTGTGGCCCGCTTCGCGTCATTCTTCTTTTTCTCGCTTTGCTGTGTCTCCATCTCCGTAGGCGAAGCCGTTTTTGTTTTCTTAGCCGCTCTGGGTTCCTCGCCTTCGCTCGACTCCTCAACCTCCCCCTCCATTTCCGCTTCACTGCCTACTGAGCCATCTTCCTCTTCTTCATCCTCTTCCTCCTCATTTTCCGTGCCTGATATCACCTGGTTGAACCGGTCAATAAGGGAGATGAAGCGAAGCAGAGCTGACTCGTTCCCCCGGCTAAGTGCATCTTCAAGTTCCTCCAGTGTTACTGCGCAAGTAGAAAGATTGAGGAAGCTTGATCACGAGTCAGACGGTCTGTCCGAACTACATACCTCGATAGCTCTTTTCGTCCGGTAAGACACAATCTGCGTCTGCCACAGGCGCACCCTCCAAGTAATGCGGAAAGTCGCGAGTGCATCTGCGCAGTATGTAAGGATTAGTAAGCTGCACATGATCGTCAAAGAAGCGTAACAGTACTTCAACTTCCACATGATTTGCTCCTCTATCATGGCGTGCCACAGAGCAGAGACCCGTGTTGCCGCTGCCAACGACTTGAGGTCCAGCTCCAGGAAAATATGCGTCTGAAGCTCGGGCGGTAACTGATCGAAAGATAAAAAGGACTCGCCTGCCTCACGACCCTCAGTCTCTTGTGCACAAGTTCTTTTGCCCACTGTCTCTTCCATCCTTTAGCTCAAGAGTTTCCTGTGCAAGCTGAAGAAATTAATTTTCCCTGTTCATTGGTTTCTTGGCATTTCTCACTTTGCCCTTTCTGCACTCCAACCGGACTTGTCCATTTTAAAAGAAATTTAGAGGCCTTCACGTGATCTCCATAACCCCGAAGAGCCAACAAGTAGGCACTTGAAATCCGTCAGCAGGGGTTATATCTAGGCATTTAAATTAAAATATGAACATTCCAAGTGGTGAGACAAGTTGTGACACGGGAGGCTTGTGGCGGACACGGAAGGAGGATCGGAGAGGAAAGAACAAGACACCCACAAAAAGGGTTGTGCAGGCCCCTTTTCTTGTCGTCTCGCCCGCTCAAGCACAAACCAAAGAGGAACGAGCACCAAAATTCCACCTTTGGTTGAAGAAGACAAGTGAGTAAGCAGGCCACAAAACAACACACGCACGCCTCACAACGTTGGAGAGACGCTACCTTACTTTCGCCGTTCTACGACACACGCAAGGGTTTTTTCTACCGCCGTGAGAGCCACAGGACGACCTTTGTTGTAGTCAACTTTAAAAACTCAAACTTGCACTGCGCCAAGATGAGGCAACCCAAAAGTGCGTCTAAGCTGCTGCGGGCCAACCAGGACGACGAAGGGGCCGGAGCGCCACAGGCTCCCTCTCGAGTACTCAAGCGAGCCGTAAGCTATCTCGAGAAAGTCAAGCGTACCTTTGCTGAGAGGCCAGAGGTCTACCGAGCCTTCCTCTCTGTAATGCACGCCTTCAAGGACCAACGGTGCACATTTCTTGGCCTCCCCTTCTTGTTCTTCGTGGTCAAGTTCTGCAGGAGGAAGAGGACAGTCCTCTAGCCTGCAGGACAACGGCCCCTTCCCTAAGCCACCAATACTCTCCTAGCGGAGTTAAAACAAAGGCGCCTGACTCTTCCTCCACACAGGATTGATATAGCTAGTCTTGTGGCACAAGTCTATCAGCTCTTCGAAGGACACCCCCACCTGCTCATTGGATTCAACACGTTCCTTCCATTGGGTCATGCGACCGCAAAGCCCACCTCCCTGGCTGTTCCTGCGGCCCCGATTCGCGAGAGCCTCCCTCCAACCAATTCTGCTGAACCCTCCGAAGAAGCTTCGCCAACACATAGGCTGCCCGCCGTTCCAGTGACTTCTGGTTGGTGACGGTAGCCCAAAGAAGAGCTTTCCTTCGAAGGAAATCGAGGCGACGGTTATTTTGGCGACCCAACAAACGGCGTTCGCAGGCCGAGAACCGTGCTGCAGACCAAAAAGGAGAGAGAGGCGAAGGAAAGGGACGATAAAAGAGAAGCGAAGATAGGATACATTGCGAGTGGGAAGAACTATCAAAGTACAAAAAAATGGTCCAACGTTTTGTTCTGCACGCAGAACGAACGCACTTGTTCTGCACGCAGAACGAACGCACTTGTTCTGTGGAAAGGGAACGAGCTCCCCTTCTACGGAAACATTTCCGTTCACTGTTAGGCCGAAAGAAGGAAGGGAAATGTATCTTTTCATCTCAAAAGGAGGCAGAGGACAGCAGTCATTCCTTTGTTTCTAGTTTCTAGCCCCAGAGAATCCAGTGCATGATCACGTCTACCTCTCCTCGCTTACTGATCGTGCTTGCGGTGTGCCTAGGTACTTCTGGAACCAGTCCCGTGCATTGCGGGCCACCTCTTCGAGCTTCCCAGGCTCTTCAAACAAGTGCGTCGCCCCGGGGATGATCCTCAGTTCCTTGACTGCAATGTAGCTCTGGTATCAGAGATCATCGTAGTTTATAACAAGCACCGCCTTTTAAGGAAGGGAACGAACTTTGGGACTGAAGAAGGTCGAGGGCTTCCTTGTTCATGTCTATCACCGGTCCGTCTCTTCCGCCAACCAGTAGAAGCGTCGGTACGTGGCAGTCCCGTAGGGAGCGGCCAGCCAGGTCCGGCCTGCCTCCGCGCGAGACTACTGCCTTAACTTGGGCATCATCCTTGAGGCGAGCCGCGGCGACGATGGCTGCTCCTCCGCCGGTGCTGGCGCCGAAGTAGCCCACGTTGAGATCTCGAGTTGCTTCGTTGTTGCGCAGCCACTTGGTGACGGTCACCATGCGGTCGGCGAGGAAGGGAATGTTGAACCGCAGCTCTCGAGTGACGTCATCGATCTCCTCTTCGGGAGGGGTCAGCAAATCGAAGAGGAAAGTCGCAAGACCTCCTTCCTGCATGACTTTAGCCACATATCGGTTCCTAGGGCTGAACACAGCACTATATATGAGACTTTCTAGCTCGTCTTGTAAAGATATGGCAGTAGGACAAGACCTAAAGCGACTGCTGCCGCTTCCATGGGCAAAGACTACGATTCCCTTGGCCCCCTTGGGGATAGAGAGGTTCCCTGACAGTGTGATGCCCGGGCCGGCCTCTACCTTTACTTCGTCTGACATCTGCTGTGCTTGCGTCTGCTGCTGTCTGAGATCAAGTTGTGAGTGGTGAGAAGAACCCTGCTACAAACATGTTGGTGTGAACGCTTTTCGTCTGACCGTCTATGCAATTGCGTTCTGTTTGCCAGTGGGCTGTGTGCTGGTGTAATAGCTCGAGTTCGCCCTGCTAGTCGCACAAACACTGTTCTTCTCAACATTCGCGATTCCCTTCTCTCTTACGTGGAGGGCTAGCCTTCTTCCCTTTCCAAACCACAGCCTTTCGGGCAAGCCAGCGTTCGCTATTCGCATACGAATCCCAGTTGCGCGGTCCGAATTTCGCGTAGCTTGAAAGTCGACAACAAAGAATTGATGAGAAAGGAGGTAAATAAATTACACTAAAAAAGAGAATTATGCGAAGGCGTATTGTTGGTATCTGTAAAGGTACATCTATATGACAGTTAGGCGGATGGCGTTAGCGCGCCGCTCGGCAAGGAGACGACAAGATAGCCTCGCGCTCGATCTGACCAACTATCAACACGACACATCAAAGGTACCTGTCGGTGTGTGGAAAACAGGACCGCATGTGAGGATATGAACTAAATCATGTAGCGTGAAATGAATAATTAATAAATCACGACAAACCAGGTCGTGAACGGAGATCCAATGGGGTTGAGTCCGGTGGCTGGCAACGTCCAGCAAAAGGACCAGCTGCCGCTCGGCATGATAGGCGGCCAGAGGAGACACGTGGCCTCCTCTGTGATTTTCAAAGATGCGCCATAGGTTTGCTACAATGCAACGCTTCTGCGATGAACTCGAGGAAGACATAAACACCGAACTGATGTCCTCCCTGAGCCAGCGTGACACCTTCTCCGGATCCCTCGAGCAGCGCAGCACCACATCGGCGCCTGCCAACTCGAACATGCGGGCGACTTGTGACAGATGTAGGCCTGCTGTCGTTTGTTCGTGAATATATATGTTCAAATAAACTTCTATGTTAAAAGGTTTCTAAGGAAAAAAGGAAAAACGATACGATGATAATTACCTCTGTGCATGTCTTTCTCTCTCTTGTGAAGGTGCTTCATGACGACGCTGCGAAACAAGGCATCTTGTGAAAGAGGTTGGTACACAGGGCCGTGCTCAAGCTGCTTGTTGGGGTCTTCAGCCTCATCTAAAGCGCGCTGCAGTGAAGACAGCGCGTTGAGGATGATGGTACAAGAGGCAAGGGCACAAAAGGAGCCTCTCTTCTGGGCCTCAAAATGGGGGTGTAGCCAGCAGTATTGAGACTGGCCTCTCTCTTCTGAAGGGGGAGTGAGTGTGGGTAGAGGGAGAGGATGAGGGAGCTAGAAAGGCAACCAAACCGGCTTCTAGTTGAAGACGCTGGCCTAAGGGCTCGTGCAGCATGACGATGGCCTTCTGGTAGTCAATTTCTGCTCCACGGAGGTCAGTATCTAGACTAACATGAGATGCGAGGTCTACCTTTGGCGTCCGGAAAATGGCTAGGCGGCGACCAAGAAGGCCATTCGGTTTCCATCTTAGCACTTTAATCCAGAAGAAACGATTCTTGGCTTCATCTGCCGACTAAGAGGTCTTCACCGAACATTACAATTTTCATGCCCTTTTCTTTGGCCATCCATTTGCTGGAATTTTTACTGCCGTTCAATCTTCAATGGAGGACTGTGAGGACTCCTCCAGCGCCGACTTGATGGTGCTCCGCCTTGCTCTTCTGCGTGCGGCTTCGGGTCCAGAAGACAGTGCTTTTATGTAAGCCTTGTATATTTCTAGGAAAGGCATCGGCAAGCATTGTCCGCTCATCGCCGAAACCTCTGCAGTCATTTTATGATTATTAAAAGTCTGTTGGCCAGTTCAATTATCACTATAACTAGTACTATTACTATTACTATGTTGTTAATGTGCGAAAATATTGTTACATACCAACATAGCCGTGCGCGCCAATGTAATCGGCAAGTCTCCTTCCCTGCATCGATGAACCAAATGAGTCAGGTATTGCCTCTTTGTTTCTTCTCATTTCCCTAACTGACCTCCTCTTCCGAGATCGTTCCTGCCATTCGCTGGCGTTGGTCTGTCTTGAAGGCGACCAAAATGAACGGCTTTTTGTACTGCACCACTTCGGGCAGCCACTTGCTGCTCACCGAAGCAAAGGAGTGGGGATCGTCCACCGCGTAGCAGAGGGCGACCGCATCGACTTTTGCCATGATTCGCGCCCTCGCGTAGTTAGTCGAGTCCTTGCAATCTTTTAGTTCTGTACAGAGCGAACGGGGTCTTGTAAATATTTAAACAATGTGATAATTGTCATACGGAATATGCAGTTACCAAAGGTGATTGGACGGCCGTCGACAGCAAGCGTGACGACTAGTTCGTCGTCCATCTGCCACGCCATGGCTGATTTGGCGAAAAATGTCTGTGAAAAGCAGGCATTGGTTTCCATACTTGAAGTTGCACTGCAACATCTCTATAATGTAACCTTGCCAACACCGGAGTTGCCCAGCAGTGCCGCGCATACAGAATCAGGGCGTTTTGCGGCTTGTGCGCTTTCTTTATGCTTCTCTTCTATTTGGCCTGTTGAGCGAAAAAGAAGATCAAAACATTGAATCTACGGACAAAGAGGGATAAATATGGTTTACGAATGATGGGAACAAGTTGATCTTTGGTCGGCAAAAAGGAGAGAAGCACGTTCTCGCCTGTTACACGCAACACTGCGTTTCCGCATTGCACGTGAACCGAATCAAAAGCCTATATGACGGTCCAATCAGATTCTGTCAATAGGTGAAACAAGGCAGGAAACAAGAAGCCAATAAATATACGTGAAGCTTTTCACAAAGGTCCGAATAAGAGGCCATGGCCGGAGCCTTCGCTTGGCAGAAGCGTTCCGCCAGCCAATCAGAAACATGCCGCTTCAGCGAACGCCAAGACAGATGTCCGTCATTCGAGTTATCATGAGATTCTGTCGACGGCATTGACGATGATGTCGACAACGAAGATGACGATTGGTTCTCAGAAGTCGTGGAAGAAACCGAATAGGACGGAAACACGTGGGCGATGAGGTCACCAAGGTCGATGAACTCGAAGCGCAACGCTAATTGGCGCAGTTTTGTCATCAAACCGGTCGACATGTCTCTGTCTGGAGTCGCGCCGCGTAATACATTTAGAGCGCGAACTACTGCCGCCCACTGGCCGACGGGAAGTCGCGCGCTCATCTGCGCGCTGGCCTTTATCCTTTCATCATGCGCGCCCTATCAAATAAGAGTCAACATACTTGAAAGGAAAGGAATCCTCTGTTGATTGCAAAGGGGGGAAAAATGGTGAATACCTCCTTTTCGTCGTAAATTCCGCCACTTAGGTTGAGAACGGCATCGAAGGACTTGAGTTCAAATCCCAACAAAACCATTGCCGCTGCTGCATGAAGTGCGCCCAGGTCGGCAAAAAAGAGTACCACTCGTAACACTTGCAATTGGTCCTCGTCTCCGATTGGTTCTAATTGTTTGCCTTTTTTGTCCAGTGATGATGTTTGTTGATTGGTTGTAGACTCTTCTGGCTGTCGCCTATTGGTGATTTGTACGGCATAGCTGGAATACTTCAGCTTCGGTTTCATTACGGCGAGAACGTCTTTTATACTGCCTGAAAGCTCTCCGAGCCCAAAACTGTCCACTTCCTGAGTATTTCAGCAGTGATTTAAAGGGGGGGAATGAGTAATGGTTAACAGACATAAACACAAATGCACATTTGTGATATGGTTACAGAAAACAACCTTTTTGGCGATGAAAGAGAAGGACAGAATCGCGACGTCTTCTGATGGAGAGCAATGTTCCTTTCGCCAAGCCGCGGCTAAACAGAAAGAAATTGAGTTTTGTTTTTTTTTTTTTTTTTTTTGAAATAAAACAAGGTAACACAATACAATTTGATTGTGGGGTTAATCAAAAAAAAAAAGATAATATAAAATAAAAATATTGTGGGTGACCTTGTTCTGGATTTAAACTGAAGGCTGCGCAAAGAGTGGCCGCCGAATCGAACGAAGTGCCGGCGTTCGTGTTAATTTCCAGGGATATATCATCCTATATTGGGGGGTCAGTTTACACGGAGAAGCTGCAGGAATGCAAAGAATGTGGAGTACGCCAGAATCGCTTGTTTCAGATAGGCTGGACGTGGCCTCGGACAAGACCGACATGAATGATTCGATCTTGGAAAGCGTAGTGTCTATTCCTTTCCACTCTTTCTCTGGGTTTTTCTCAAGCTTCTGCATCTGTTTATAAGTACTGTTAGTGAATTAATTATATAATAAGATAATAATATTATATGATTTAACAGACCTAGAAAATGGACGAGGGTATCATCATACCTTGGTCTGCACCGCAACCCACCAGCCAATGAAGCTCGGCCAGGGGATGACTCGCTCGTCTCCTGAGCTGGACGGATCATCGGGTAGGACGCCCAGAGCGCGCCCAGTGCGGAGCGCCTCTTCGTTGCTCATCGCCAGGCCGAGCTCGAATGCCAAAGCCTGCAGGCGATTGGCCGGCAGCTGCACTTTCCCGATTGGTCGGCGGACTCCGGCCCCGCCAGCCCGTTGGCGCATGATGGGATCCGGGTCGGCGGTGGCCAGCCTGCGGTATGTCCGCCTGATGCGTCGGCGCAGCTGGGGATCGATACCGGCCATATACTGCTTCACTCTGTCGTCGTCCATGGCGGCTTCGTCTTCGAGTTCGAGGCGAAGCTCCTCGTCTTCTCGCTCCCTCTCGGTTCTCTCTCGCTCGAGACGCTCGTACACGGCGAGCTGGTCCTGCAGCCTCTTGTAGTCTCCTTTAAGGGTCGCGAGTTCCGCTTCCACTCCTCCGTCCGTGCCGTATCGACCACCTCGTCTGAACAGTGCGTGAGCCTCAGTCATTCTTCCTTCCTTGTTCCTTATATTTTGTACTTATACTCATCGTACTCGTCGTACCCTGCAGGGGAGCTAGGCTTCTCTCGGGCAAGCAAGGAAGAGAGCTTGTTATCGGTGGCGCGTGTCTTGTTGCCTGAGGCCGGGCTGACCCCGCCATGGTCGAAGAAAGTACTAATGGCCGCCTGAAGGTGATGCTTAATCATTGGGACGACCACTGACGACCTAGGAGAGGGGGCATGCCTCAAGATTCCAGTTTGTCGCCTCAAGGAAGCATTTAGCAGTGGCTTGGTCTGCACCTGTGATGCTCTCAAATGAGTCCAAAGCTTCTTTACTGCTGCTGCTCATCAATCAATCTTAAGCGACAACGCAAGGTGCAACAAGGTTATTCTCTTTTATCTGAAGTGGTATTTTTTTTTAATTTTTCTCTGTTTTTCTCTCCAAAAAGCGACTCTCCCTTCTATTGGGCGGAGGGCTGCTTTTTGTGCCACGCGAGCATGCCACCGCGCAGGTTATTGACTTGGGTGAAGCCGAGGCCAGTCAACAGAGCCGCGGCGGTGGTGCTGCGGACGCCCGCACGGCACACGCAGATGATCTCCTTGTTCTTGAACTGCTCCAGCTCGGTGTATTTCTGCCGATGATTGTTTCAGTTTGGTGGGTAAGCGATTGTTACTCCTTCCGAAGAGTGATGCGACCAACCTTGAGAAGTTCGGTGAGAGGGATCATGATGCTGCCGGGAATGAGGCCGAGCTCCGAGGTTTCATCAGGATGCCGCACATCAATTATCATTGGTCGCTTCTCCGCAGGCTCCTTGAGCAACTCCTCAACCTATTGAGACATGATGATGATTGATGATTGATGATGATTGAGTCTGTCGAGGACGCGGCGATGAATGTGGCACCTTAGTAGCATCGAGCTGCCTGATCTGGTTGAGCTCGGTGATGGTAGGGAACTTCATCGCAGTATCGTTACAAGCGGAGGTATTGCACTGCAGAGCCTCCATGATCTTCTGTGGAAGCGGAAGTCCCAGATTGTTCATGATCTCGATGTATTCCTCCCGTGTCTTACCGCCTTCATGGAGACTCCTCTTTAGAATATTGCCATCCAAGGAGCCATGGGCTAGACATACCTCCAGCACGAGGATTGGTTCGCTTCTCGTGGCCAATCGTAGAGGATACGTTGCCTCGGTAGTCGTGGCCAGGCCACAATACGGTGTCCTCAGGCAGAGCGAACATCATTTGAATGCTGTCGTAGGACTGACCAGGGTCTCCACCCGCGAAGTCGGTACGGCCTGTGCCGCCGATCAAGAGGGTGTCACCGCTATAGAGGTGGCCGACCTGGGGAAGATAGAGGGCAATGCTGTCGGGCGTGTGGCCGGGTGTGTGCATCACATTAACCTATATGTGAGAGGGGGGAAGAAATGGTGTAAAAGACAGAAGTCGTGCAGTAGTACGAAAGGTAGCGCTCTACCTCAAGATCTCCGACTGAGACTACTTCGCCGTCACGAACATGAACGTCAACCTTGGGTGCAGGGGCGTTTTCGTGCATTACCAATTTGCTGCTGGTAAGGTAGGCCAGATCGAACCTATGAACGCTCATCTTGTTGGATTAATTGGTTAAACGTAGCGGAGCTTTTTGTGCGTACCCGGCGGTGAAGTGGTCGGCATGAGAGTGCGAGTCAAAGATGTACTCAAGCTTGAGGTCGTGGTAGGCGAGCACGCCGAGGTACTTGGGTATGTTGGGCTTGAGAGGGTCAAGCAAGGCTGCCTTTTTCCGCTCTCGGTCCGCAAAAAGGTAGGTTTTACAGGCTTCCCCTCCGTTCAACTCGAGCGTGAGGAATCGCCCATTGTGCTTTGCAGAATACAACCGCTGCGCCCCGGAGCTATCGTATGCGAGTTCCATTTTGTTGAATGGAAGAGCAAGATTAATCAACTGTTAACTAACGGAGCGTTACAAGTTGTAAGAGCAGCAAACCGGATAACACCCAAGCGAAGGGCAGGGTTGTATCGGGTAGTGGAAGAAAGAAGAGAACGGCGCATCGCGAGCAGAGTTGAAGAGGTGTGCACAGGCCATTTAGCCGGCCAAGTCTTTCTTTGTTCCCGATTGGACGGCGTCTAGAGAATCACGTTGCAAGACCTTGAAAGTTCACGGAGAGGCCGGAGGCACTAACCCCCTTAAGGAATGCTTCCGGACGGTTCATTTTGCTTCGTGCAACCCAACGTAAATACATTCTAATTATGGCGGCAACCCATTGGGCTGGTCGTTTTATGCCTCGATATGTTGCGAATGTTGTTCGATGCAGGCGCGGACGAGTTGCTTCTCAATGTCAGGATCAGCATCTCGGGTGATGGGGATCTGCTTCCCAGACTTAGTGAAGAGAACTAAGCTATCCTTGTAGGTCTGCAGCATATTCGCTACAACCAACGAGACTCCGTAATTCTTCAGTGCCGAGGTAGCCTTGTGCGCAAGGATGTCCATGTTCGTCTCTAACTGCGGTGCGTGTGTTGGTGTCAATGAAAAGATGAAAAGCTGCGCGAGTTTTCCGGTACCTTGAACGATATCACGAAGGCATTGGGCGCCCATTGGCCGGTAATGAGGTTAAGCACTTTCGGCACATTGTAAAGGTGGATAGTAAGCCCAAGCGGATTGGACGATGATTGAATCTTGTGCACCGCCTGTGATCCGAGATATCGGTGAGCACGGCCAAAGTCAAGAGTTCATGTACGCCTTATTAAGCAGATCACTCCACCATCTCACTCGAGGGTATGTAGAAGTCGGACACGGCCGCGGCAGAATAGATGAGGCCTTTCTTCCCCGCCTGGTTCAACTCGACGGCTATGAACTTCAGCAAGAACAGGTACTCGTGTACCGTCGTAAAGCGCACCTGCGACAGTATTTGTTCAGAAACGTCAACGTGATCCCATCCATGTCCTGCACTGTGCAGGCTGCGGTGGGGCTCGAACCCGCAACAAACGGTTCTCCTTGCGAACGACATTAAAGTCTTTCAGCATCTGGGCAACCTCATGCTCGACCTCGGCGAACTCATGAAGCACTTGGAAGAGAGGGAAGGGAAAGTAAGTAAGGCTGAAGGGGGATAAGGCGGGATGGATGCTGCTTTACCCTCCACGCCTCCCTTCTCGTTTACAGTTAGGAAGTCGATGAAGTCGCCCGTAGGGTGGCGCAAGGCGAAGTAGCGCGCGTAGGGCTGCAGGGAGTTCTTGCGGTTGAGGAACAGCACGGCATAGCCCTGGCTGAGGAAGTACTCAGCAGAAGCGGCCCCACGGTTGCCACCGCTGTAGCGAAGAGGTCAATACAGCAAAAAAGGAACAAGCCACTGCGAGGCGCACCTGAAGTTGTCGATAAAACGCACAGTGTTCTTCTCGAGAGGGACCGTGGTGCCGCCGCTCTACGAGGGAGGCATGAGAAACATACTACGTCAAGGATAGAGCTGACTGAGACGTACGGTGACCAGGGCGATGCGACGGCCCGCAGCTATATGAGCCTGCAACCACGCCTTCACCATATTTTGGGTTTCCACGAAGTTGTCAGGCGGAGGGGTCTGAGAGAAGAAGAGCTCTGGGTCCTCTGCTTCGTGATGTTTTCTAATTTCTTCCTGCGACATCTTTCCACACAAAGACTAAGATTGCAAAATCAACAAACCAAAACACTATCCAAACCTGCATCTTGCTCTTTAACAGTTTTTTTGTTCCAAAATAACACCGCCAAGAAAAAAGCTTGTCTTCGCAAGTTTGG
>CDFF01069000.1:0-16035 GCA_000826265.1 Acanthamoeba culbertsoni
CCAAAGAGGAACATACCTTTGGACATGGCGTGGAGTAACCACGAACAATTTCTCTTTCCAGAAGGCCTTCTGGTTCCTGCGAGATGTATCGGGAAAACCTGATGCTTCCCACAGCACGAGCGAGACCATCGCCACGATTCTCGCCTCCCTCTCTTCGAGCCCGACAGCAAGGGAAGCAGAGTCAGAAGACTCGCCCAATGCCTGCGGAGAGGACAATCGCAGGGCCACCATCGCCCTCTCATCGAACACCGCCAATCGGCTCATCTGCAGCAGTGGATGAGGTTTAGGGGAGACTGTCTCCGGCTCAGCCTTCTCTTCCGGCTTCTTTTCGACGTTTTCGCTGTGCACAGTTAACTTCCAGGTCTTGTTCAGGTCCGTGGGCCGATAATTGGACCCGTAGAGCTGGCGGGGAAGCTGACACAAATCTTCGTTCATTCGGAAGTTCTCTTCCAGAGATCCCAAATGCTCCGCGACTAAACCCTGCCAACAAGGTTGTCAGTTGTTTTGATACCATCTACCGAGCGCATCTCTGCTGTACCTTGCATTTGAGGGCATGCTTGAGACACTTGAAGATCGACCGATGGAGCGGAGGCGAGCTGTCGGTCGGCGCTGGATACGTTCCCGCGAGAATCGTGCCCAGCTGCTTATCTGTGTGATATCGAAGGGGGTGAGAACTCCTTACTTACTAAACGGGGGTTGGTGATCACGAACTGTCTCCCGCCAGAATCACCCTGCCCTGATCGGAATGTACGAAGGAAAGGGGTATGGCTGCTTCGGCTACGGGGACTTGCGACGCCTCGTCCATCACCAATACCGTCACTTCATCCTTCAGCCCGCGGTAGGCCTGCGCTCAGTGAATCAGAGACAGCGGGTCAGTGAACGATCCTTCAGTCCTGTCACCGGCGAGAGAGACGAATCGTTGACTCTGCCCGCGCTCTCGCACCTTGTGGATGGCCCACACGGTGCCTCCGATCACACACCGTAATGGCATCTTTTCTACGAAGGCCTCACCTTCGGTGTCCTTCCCGAGACGGCGCAACTGAATACCGGCTTGTTCACTGCGCTGCAGTTTGAGACTGCAATGAATGAAGGCCAAGTTTAGCCAATCGATCCGTTGCAACTACCCTCCAATTTCTGCACGTACTCGCCCAGCTTGAAGAGGTCGAAGGGCTCATAGCCCGGAAGGTTTGCAATGTGGGACTGCAGCTCTGCTATGCGGACAAGCAGGTTCTCGATGGCCACATGGGTGAAGGCGGTGACGAGCACGTTCAGCACGCCATGGCTCACCTCCCTCCTGTGTGCCTGCGCAGTCGTTCATGGGGATTGAGCTCAGCCCTCAGCCCAGCCACGGTTGGTGAGGTGGAGTGTCCTACCTCGAGCAAACACAGGATGAGCACGCCGAGGAACTGGGTCTTGCCCGTGCCGGGAGGACCCCACACCATCTGCAGCCGATTTCGCAGCACGCTTTCGAATATCTTTTCCTGCACGATTGTTTGTAGGCAAGACAACTATTCATAAGCATACCCACCGGGGCTGCGGGTAAAAGCAACAAAAAAAACGGACCTGCGAAGCAGTAAGCGTGAAGCGTTTGGGCGCGTGGGCCTTGAATTCCTGATAGGCCTTTCGGGTCGCCTCCATGAATGTGTCGGAGAAGAAGCTGATGGAACCCACCACTCGTCTGGGTGTCTTGGGTTCTACCGCAGGTCCCTCCGGTTTCAGCTCTTCCTCCTTCAGCTTGGGCAGAGAAGACGGCTGTTGATCCGACCCGTTGCTTTGCTGAGCCGCCTCCTCCCTCTCTTCTCCACGAGCCTCCGCCTGTGAGGAGGAGATTGCTGCGGGTACTGTTGCACAGGCGGGCCAGGGCTGAGTCGGCAGAGTGTCCGAGGCAGTAGAAGTAAAGAGCGCCTTGCGTGCCGACTCCCGCTGTTCGTCAGTCGTTACGACCACCACCTTGGCCTCTGGTCCTTCTCCGGTGTTGAGGACATCTGCCACGCCTGCCACGGAGGAATCCGGTTTGACCCATTGCGATGGGTCTTCGAGCAGGCGCAGGGCCAGGGGCAGGCTTGCGCTGGTTGGCCTGAAAGGTGTGTTAGAAGTGCTTAGCTTATTAGCGCGCTGCATGCATAAAAATCACGAACTCGGTCCCGCTGATCTGACTCGTCTTGATGGTCGCGTTCAGGTCGTACAGCAGATCCTGCACCCGCTTGTACGTGAACGGGTCGATGTAGCGTTTCTGGAGCAGGAGGCGCTGGGGCAGGGCTGGGTGGCGGGGCAGGGCATCGGCAGCCCTATGTGCTTCCGTCGCCTCTTCCTGTTGCCCCACCTTGCTTCCTTCTTTTTCTTCTACTTCTTCTTTTTCATTGCGATCCTCGCCATCGTTGCCGTTTGCTGGGGAAAGCGGCTTGAAAAACTTACTCTCGGCTCGTATCTTCACGCTCAGCCTGATAAGTACGTCCTTGCCCTGCTTCTCCGCTTCTCTCATAATTTCTTGGCTCTCCTCCTCTTTGAGAGCGGACTGGCTGCCTGCGGGTAGACTCTGAAGCCTTCAGAGTGCGCAAAAAGGGGCAAGGAAGAAACGAGAATGGAATGGGCAGAACGCACCCTCATCATCGCCCTCGAGTCCCTGCTCGGCTGCCTCCTGCTTGCCGGCGACAACAAATTTGTTGATGCGTGCAACCGCGAGGACATCAATGTTCTCGTAGGGTGGCGTGTCCCACTGGAAGTACTTGACGTCTTCGTAGCCCCGCACGGCCTCCTCCCCTTCGACAGAATCTTGAGCCACCAGCCAGGGATAGCTATTGCCAAAGTCGCTGTAGAAATAGAGTTCATTAAAACAAGACCTGCGCCAGAGAGAGAGAGAGAGAGAGAGAGAGAGAGAGAGAGAGAGAGAGAACTGCAATACCCATCATCTGGCAGCGTGCCCGTGAAAGTGACTAGACGGCACAGCACATCATAGGTTGCGGTCTTGGTGGCGCGCGCAGACGGCTTGTGCTTGGCATTCACCACCTCTAGATGGAAGGCCTATAATCACTTCAGCAACATACCACAGGTGGCGGTAGTGGGCGGTGAGCGGTGGGCGATGGGCGGTGAGTGGTGGGCGGTAGTTGGGCGGTGGGGGGCGGTGGGGGGCTGTGGGTGGCGCTGGTGGGAGGGAGGTGGTGGCTTGTTACAAACCTTGCCGGCAAGAAGGCGCTGCTCTCTGGACTGCGCGCGCTCCTCCTTCAGTTGCGCGCACTTGGTCAAAGCTGCGCAACGATCGGAGTAGTGTAAGGTTGTTGTGATGAAGAGGTGAACAGAAAAGGGGTGAGTATTACCCTCGTATTGCTGGACAAAGGCCATGCGTGAAAGGAACGGATGCACGTAGTCAAGAGTCTGGCCGATGCCAAACTTGGCCTGCTTCTTGTTCATCGTGACGATCCCAATGTCGTTCCGCAAAGCTACATGCAGAATAGGGGAAGTGAACCAACTGAGCAGATCCCACTAGGCCAAAGAGTGCATTGTACCATTCACAATGCTGTCAAGGGCTTCGAGGCGCGCCTTGAGCGCTGCATTCACGTCGTCCGTGATCTGGCCGCTGTCCTTGCCGTTGAGCCACAGCCCATAAACATGGCCGGCGTGGAGAGGAACCGAAGAAGTCTTATTGCCTGATTGGTGAGGCACACACACACGCACACGGACCATTAGAGGACTTCCCTCGCGAGAAACGTGGGAAAGAGGCACACGTGGTGCACATACAAATCTGCTGGAGGCAGGAAGCGAGGTCATAAGTGGGGAACACCCCGGGAATGGCGAGCCCCCTGGCCACCACGTCCTGAATCACCACCAGCGGGGAGGCCGAGTAGCCCTCTGCGAACGTCTGGGGATGAGATGGTCACAGGTCGGGGCTACGGTGAGGGAGCAGACCACGTACTTAAGCTCGCGGCAGTAGACGCGGTGGCATCCCTGCTGGACCCCGTTGGGGTGGCCGCAGCCTTGCTCGCTCCGCGGCCCCGACCGCGGCCCCGCGTGGTTCCTAAATAATGCGCAGCCTTCAGGGGTTCATGGCGTGCGAATAATTTGGGGCCAACATATCCGCTTGCTTGGGATGATGTTCCGTACCTCGTGAGCCACGCCCTGAACCCCTCTTGGGCGTGGGCGTGGAGGGGCCATGCTTGGCCTCACCGTCAGGAGCTACAGGTTCCTCGTCGGCCGTTGGTTGTTCGTCGTGGGCTTCACGCCGCTCGGCATCGGTGGACGGAGCGTACGGCGAAGGCGGGACGAAGGTGGACGGCGAATAGGGCGAAGACGGCGACGGAGCCTGTGAGGGGGTCGAAGGCGCCAAAGAGCGGGCTGGCGACCAGGGCGAGAAGAGGAGCGTCTTGGAGCTAGCAGCGTTGAATGACGACGAGGAAGACGAAGGTATGGGTGAGGCGGGAGGGACGACCTGCTGGGGCAGCTGGAGCCAATTGGATTGGTTGGCCATCAGGCACATGAGCACCGTCAGCGCGTCATCGTAAGCGATGCCCTCCGCCGATTCGCCGGTTTTAAGTGACGCCAGCGTCCGCGCCAGTACGTCGAACAGATGGTACCTCTCCAGGTTGTCCCACACGAAGCAGGTGAGTGACTTGGCCGCTTTAGGGTCGCTCTCGTTCTCCTGCAGCCCGAGGTCAGTAGCCACCAAGAGTCCTGGCGGAAGGCAATGCGCAACGCACAATGTGAATTTTGGCGAGGCGAGAGGACAGGTAGCGAATGAACGACCCCAGAGCAGCGCCGGAGGTGTACTCCGGCACCGATCCGGACCTATGAATGACCAGTACGCCCCAAGCAATCATCTCAGCCCCACTGACCGGGTCGCCTTGCGCAGTGATGTATACAGCCTGCGGTCGGGTCGTCCATTCAGTGACACGTCGACATGAACCAGATAGAGGGGGGAGGAAGGAAGGGGGAGGAGGCAGGGCCGGCTCGCACAATATCCTCGTGAGAAGGGAACGAAACGCTGACGCTATTACACTTCTCGATCTTGTTGGAGAGCACCGCCTTGATACGGGGTAGCGCCCGCGATGAGGTTTCGCACAGCAGAAGGTCCTCTGCGTCCGTGCAAGCGCCATCAATACAGAGTGCTTCGACCTGTGCCAATTCGCCCTGCTCCTGCGCCTTGGCCGCATCTTGGCGTTCAGGCATCCTGCTTAAGTTGCTGCACTTGGACGTAAGGCCGTATCGGTCCTCGGTGAGCAACTTGTAAATGTCCTCAATGTCGTTCACTCGCTCCTCTGGTCTGCAGAAAGACAACGAAATGAGAGGCTTCACAAAAAAAAAAAAAACTTGTGGATGCACAGAAACGCGCACTTGATCAGTTTGTTGCGCGTGTTGAGAAGGAAGGCATGGTCGGCGCGGCTCAGGTAGGCCACCTGCGACAGTCGCTTCTCCTCAACCGTCTGTCTATGGCAGACGTCGAAGAAGGAACAGCGAGACGGGCTCTCGCACACCGAAGTCATTTGCCACCTGGCCTGATGTCTGGTCGAGGTTGAAAAAGGCTGAGCGTCATCAGCCCGCTTACATGGACCATGCGAAGATGGAGATGAGGTGGGGGGAAGGATGGACCTGGGCACGCGCAGCAGCTGTTCAAGGGGAGAAGGAGTCGAGGGAGTAACGGCAGAACGGAACATGAACTCGTCCACGAGCGAGACTATGGGCGCCAGCTTGAACCATTCGGGAGCGGGCTTGTTCTTGAGCCATATCCCTGCGAGCGATACCAAGCGATGCTTAAGCAAGGTGCCTATAGGCCGAAGGATGATGCGGATGACGTGGTTACCTCCCTCGGCAGCGATCTCCAAGTCAGGTATCCCCTCTTGATCGATGAGGGATTGGAGAAGAAGGGCGTAGAAGGCCACTTGGACCTGTTGGGAAAACTTGGTCTTGGCGGAGGACTTGGCATCGATGATGACGAGCGACCTCTTGGCAGACGACGCTTGCTGATCGACGCGCAGCAGGTCTGGCCTGGAGACGCCGAACTTGATAACACGCCTGTCCAAGTTGCGGGAGAACATTTCCGGCGGCTCCACGCTCGCCTGGAAGATATACTGGCCTGCATGTCCATCCGGCTTGAGTAATGCGTTCCATTGCTATCGTTTGCTAAACAGAAGTTATTTTTGTACCGGGACGGGCATTCTTGAGCAACTCAACCGTTTCAGAGTGCGAGAAATACTCTTCTGTCTTGCCCAACGTAGCTGGCTGCAGGACATCGGCTCCCTTAAGCAGGTCGGTGATGATTCGCTGCTCCCATTCAAATCCGCCCTGACGGATCGCCTCATCCAGAGGATCGGCAGGCGGTCGTGCGCTTCCCTTTGCAATGGGCGGGAGTTGCTCTTTGGAAACGGTGGAAAAGCTCAAGTAGCGATGGCAATTGAGATGGAAGAAGCGCCCTAGTCCGCTAGCACTCACTTTACTCTGCACAAAGTTCTCATCCTCATACCCAATTGTTGCGCTACCGGGTTCACTGATAGGTTTAATAAGGCGGCGTAGTGAGCATTCTCTGCGGAAAAGTCTGGCCTGCTTCATACCGGGAGGGCTCAGAACAGCACAGTTCGGCAAACTGCTGTGGAGATAGTACAGCACTAGTGGCTGCTTCTTCTTGTTCCTTCTCTACATCTTTTGAGATTTGGCCGGGGGGGTAAGAACTTAGCGTCCTCTCAGTCCATACACATACTTGCCTGTCTTAGCCTTTTGTTTGCCTCGACCTCTATTTGACGCGGTGGCTGACCTACCGCGCCCTCTTCCTCGACCTCGTCCTGTTGTTGCTGGCTCTTCCATTTCCATTGTTTGCCAAAAACCTGATTAATTTGGAGAATTTTTATCTTAGAAGAGGTTTTTTAGAAAAATAGTTTTATTGTTGAGTGTATCGCGTGAAACGCTACAAGCGTCTACGGAATCTCTGTACAGAATAGAAGAGTTTGGTTCTAGAAGTCTATCGACAGCCTATTAACTTCGAAGCCGAGAGGCAAATCCCTGTAGTACTGAGGAAGAGGCTGGCAGAAGCTGGGTGGATCAGCTGGCATATCCTCATGGACGGACTCCGGGAGGGGCTCCTCTTGAAGAGACGGAACGCTGAAACCCAGATCCAGGTCCTTGTAGCATCCAGCGTGCACTGGCTCTTCTGGTTCCTGGGTGTAAATGTAGCTGCTGGTTTGAGTTTGCTGGAGATGCTCCAGCTGGCGACGCAGAAGAAACACCTCCTGCTCCGATGCCGCGGCCTCAAGCTTCAGTTGTTTGATGCTATTCTTAGCTTCCGCTAAAGCTACAGAGGAAACGCTGCTCAGGGCAAAAGCTTTGGCAGAACTGCTTTGGCAGAACTACTTTACCTTGGCCTCGCTTTGCGAGCTTGCGCTTCAGCAGTTCGATAGTTTGCTTGCTGCTATCATCTTTGTTGGAGGTTTCCTGCAGGGCGGGTCGCGAGGAAGTCTGCTTTTCAACGAGGCAGTTAGGCTGTGTCCAAGGTATGGCTGAAGCGAAGGAGAAACCTTTGGCTTTGAGGCACTCCTCTTTGAAGGCGTTGCTTTGAGCTGAAAAAACAACACATGCATCAACTTTGGGTTCTTTCTTCTTGAAGATTCCACCAGTTCATTTGACGAACCTTGCTTGAGGGGGTAATGGGAGAACTGAAATACTGATTAATGAGATTCTCCTTGTCCAGTGCTGCCATCTTTGATTTGGGGTTTGCGTTCAACGGTCAGGGGTGTTTTGGGATGCCTGCGTTCAGACGTACAAAATGGCGCCAATCCTCCCGCCAATTCCTTGGCGCGTTCTGCTGCGTAACCGCCAAAAGTGCCAACGGCTTTATGTACATGTCCACGAAAGGTAAAACCAAAGGGACTCCAGGGCTGTTCACTCATCGGTTAGCGCGCTCGCAGTTGCACTGCCCGTCTTGACTTTCTTCTTCTGCCGGCTGGAACCCTCGACAATCGACTTGGTGGGGACATGGCGAGTGACCCTTGACGTGCCGTCCACGAACTTGGTCTTGAACACCACGTTGGCGTTCTTCCACATGCCCTCCTTGAGCGAGACGATTATGAACTGCGAAAAGCGGAAATGCTTCTGCAACATGCGTCCGATGTTCTCCGTGTGTGACAGGTCGAGCGCTGCGTCGATCTCATCCAGAATGTACATAGGGGCGGGCTTGAAGAGAAGTAGCGAAAGGATGAGCGATAAAGCCAGAAGTGATTTCTGTCCGCCGCTGAGCTCGCTCAGGTTCTTCCACACGCCACCAAAGGCGACCCTCATCTTGAGGCCCTGAAGAACAGTATCGCCTGTTGACCATAGATTAGATTGGCCGTACGGAGCGATCATGAAGTGTGACTTGCGCTACCTTCGGGCGGTTCAAGCCTGGCCTCGGCGCCCTTAAGGAGAGTTGAAAAGATCGACCCAAAGTCCTTGTTGACCTTGTGGTAGGTCTTCTCGAGAGCCTCATTTTTCTTCTCGTCGAGCTCGGATATGACAGCCATGAGCTTGGCCTTGTCCTTCTCGATTTGTACTTTTTTCTTCGTCAGCTCTTGATACTCCTCCTCAGCCTTCTCGTACATGTTCATGACTTTAGTGTTGAGCTCTTTCTTTAACCTGGTTTCGCAAGAGGTCACGTTAGTGTTGTGAGCATGGCTAGCTTTGTCAATGGGAAAGACGCTACTTCTCCTGCTCCTGCTCGATCTGCTGGAGTCGTCGTTCGGCCTCTTCGGGATTCTTCTGTTTGAAATCAAATTCGGATCCCTCCTTACCGAAGAACTGCTTTGACTTGAGAATGAAGGCGTGAGCCTTCTCCGCTTGGGCCTATAACACAGCCATAGAGAAAAAGAATGCTTAGCTGCTGGGATTCACTCACGGAGTGAATACTTCATACGCAGTATTTCTTGGCATCCTCTTTGTCTTTCTGGTATCTCTTAATCTTGTTCTGCAGCTTCTTAAGCTTTTGTTCCCTTTCGATCGAGGCTTGAGTTCGCTCGTCCTTTTCTTTAAGAAGTTCCGCGATCTTGTCATCCGTCGACAGGACAGAATCCTATTGGATGGCAGAAAATGAATATCCAATCATAAGATCTCGCATATGGGTAATTACTCTACCTGTTTCTTCTGCAAGCGGTCCTGCGCCGCCTCGTAGGCCGCCCGCTTCTCAGCGACACCACCTTTGCCGTGTTCCATAGCGTGCAGCTCCTTCTGGAGCTTTTTGATCTCGTTCTCGCATGTCTGGATCTTACGCGACAGCTCTTCTCGTTCCTTAATCAGCTCTTCCATCTCAAGCTCGGCCTTTTCAATCTGTTCCTGCTGCTGCTTGATCGACTTCGTGGAATCGCTCAACGTGGCCTTCGTAGAAACCATCTTCTCGTGAATAACTTTCATCTCGTCCTTTTGGCTTCGACCTGTAATTTTTCAAGGGAAGGGTGTCAAAGGGCAATGAGACTCAATCCATTATGACCGAAATGTAAAATAAATAAATATTGAATTACCGCTGCTCTTGCTCATCAACCCTTCGATCTGCTTGGTCTTGGCCTCAGCCTCGTTCTCTCTCTGGGCCGCAGCAGCTAGGGCGTCCTTGAGGCTGGCGATCTGTTCCTTAGCCTGCGCGAGTTCCTCGGCCACACGACTGTGTTCGCACTGCCGGAGACGCGTCGCCAAGAGCTCACCTTCGTGTGACTTAATCTCCAACGCTTCCTTGAGTTTCTGCGTATGACGGATTAATTTAGGGAAGACGTGTTTATGCGACAGCAAACATACCTGGTACTCCTTCGAGCTTTCCCTGGTCTTAGCAAACTGGCTGTCCAGCTTCTGCAACTTCTGCTTCTCCTGGGCCAGCTCGTCCTTGAGGTCGTTAATCTTTTGCAGCTGCTCGAGAAGCGACGCAGCCTGTGGGCGCGAACCACCAGTGAGGGTCCCCGCCGGGTCGTACACCACACCGTCGAGCGTGACCGACCGCGCATTCACCGACTTGTTGAAGGTCACCTTCTCTGCAGTCGGGGCATCTGCGAACCACACACAACAAGGCGTAGGGTGGTAAGCGCCCAATAGGGGGATGCCCGCACCGCCACACGGTGGATTGCATTCGCACCGGAACAGATGAGCGTGCTGCCAAAGACGTAGTTCATGGCGGCCTCAACGTCTTTATCGAAGCCGATGAGCTGAATGGCGTGCGTTACGTTCTCCTTGCCGACGATCTTCTCGGCGGCAGAGATGACGTTCGGAGTGAGCTTGCGAGCGGCTACCTTATTGAGTGGGATGATGGTCACTCGTTTCCTCAATTGTCCCTTTTTGATGAGAAGCGCTCCGGTCTCTTCCGTGTCGACGACAACCTGAGGAATTGGTTATGTATATGCTTCCTTTACTCATGCAAAAGTGGATGAGGAGGAAGGAGTTACGTTATACAGACGACCGCCTGCGGCTACCTCGAGCGCAGTAGTGGCCTTGGGGTCTTTGACCTTAAGGAGGTTGATGACGAGACCCTTGACGCGGGATCTATCGAAATTGGGGGTAGGGTCGCGATAGTCCAACTGGATGTAACTGAAGCGGGCCGTGAGATCAGCTATCCTGTCCCGCAGCTCGGTGATCCTTCGGTCTGTGTTCTTCCTCTCCTGTAGCAGGCCGTTCTCCGTGCTGTCGTCGAAGCCGAGTTTCTTTATGGCCGCTCGCAGCTTCTCGCATTCGCGCAGAACCGCCTCGCGCTCCTTCTCCATCTTCTGAGAGTCACCGCCCATGCTCTGTAGAGCAACCATGTACACGGTTATGACTCCCAACGCACGGCGGACAGAGGGTGCCGAGTGCACAATACTCACCTGAAACTGCTTGGTTTTGGATTGGATTTCACGTTCCAAATGCTCGATCTTGAGCTTGGTGGCCTTGATTTCCGTGGCAGCATCGGTCGCTTGCTTCCGCGCGTCCATCAGCTGCTCTGCCAGTGTCTTGCCTCCCGCTGGTAACCATGGCTCGTCAATATACGGTCAATGGAAGCCCAATCAGTTGAGAGAAGCACACACCTTCTTCCGCGTTGGTGGCCAGTGTGGCGTTGTTGGCCTGATACGCCCTCTGATACGCTACATACGCGTTCGACAGCTTGTTCGCCTTCTCTTCCATGCCGATCTTGTCGGCGGTGAGCTTCTCGATCGTGTGCTGCAGTTTCTCTATGGATTGGCCTAGAGTCGCCGCTTCCTTCTCCAGGCTTTGCTTGCGGCCTTCGACTTCTGCCAGGATCGATTTCTTGTGATCGAATTCGCCTTGGGCAGTTACCCATTTCTTAGACAGCTCATTTGCTTCCTTCTCCAACTCTTGGCATTCCCTCTTCATCTGCTTCTCCTTCTTCTTTCCCAGTGCTTGAATCTCGTGATTGATATCGTTGATGCGCTGGAGATCCTCCTCCTTCGCCTGTGTGACCTCTGCGAGCTTTTCCTCAATCTCCTTAATGTTATCTCCTTGCAGAATTTTCTTCATTCAAGAAGCGTAGAAATGGTTATGTTTACTGAAGCATTCGAGGAGTTGAAGAGTAGAGGAGTTTACCTCGGACTTCATGTAGGCATAGGCAATCACGAAGCGAAGCAGCTTATCTTTCTCTCCCTTGTTGTTGACCCACTTCGTATAGGTGTTCCTGTCCTTACGTAGACGGTTCATCGTTGGGATGATCTCTTCCTCGAGTACGCGGTTGATTTCTTGCAACTTCGAGTCCTTCTTTTCGATCGTGCGCAGAGCCGTCTGCTTCTTCATCTCAAACATACGTGTGCCTGCGGCCTCCTCCACCATCGAGAGGATCTCGGGAGGTTTCATGTTCAGCACCTGCGTAATCTTGCCTTGCATGATAAGGAAGTGCGGATTGTTGACGTTGAGCTGGACGGAATGGAAAAGGGTTTGGACTTGGTTGCCCCGCGCATTGTGTCCATTAATCAAATACTTGTTGCGGCCACCGATAACAACCTGAGTTAGTCGTAACATTAGTAATTGTACTAAAAGAATATAAAACAATTATTACTTCTTTTATTTGATTTTATTAATATTTTCAAACTTTGACAAACCTGCCGCGTGATGGTGATCGTGTTGAACTGTTGGTAACCGATGGGACTTCTTTCCTTATCCTCGTTGTTAAAAACCAACGTTACGCTAGCTTTGGTAACGCCAGCTTGACCTTGCTTGTAAACGAGCTGCTGCAAATTGCTTACTCGCACCTGAAAAATTGGGCCTTAGTGCTACCGCTTAGAGGTGCCAAGATTAAGACTGCTTCTAACCTGCGTAAGGTTGGAAATGCCCAGAACAAAACAGATGGCATCTAAAATGTTTGATTTTCCTGTGCCATTGAGGCCAGTAATAGCGTTGAAGGATTGATCGAAACCAGAAATGATCTCACGAGCAGCATAGGATTTAAAGCCGTCGATAATGACCTCCGTCAGCCACATCTTGGCTCTTGGTGCCTCTGTAGCGTGCACGTACGCACTTGGATTTGGCGGGAAAGTATTTGGCGCCTTTTTTCTTTTTCCGACTTAGCGGAAATGAAAGAAATAGTGAATTTTACTTTGGTTGGGACAAGAGGGTGCAAATGATACGCCGAGTAGGCAAGCAGAACGCTTCGAGCTTCTTTTTGTGAAATGCGGTTTTCACCGTTTTACAACATACGATACCACCACTGTGGCATCATCCTCCCTTCCGCCTACATAGAGATACCCTTGTTTCTCCGCTGCATCGGCGAATGGAGACTGTTTCTCCACATTTACGGAATTGGCGGCCGCTTGCTTCACTAACTCTTCGGCAATTATCTCAGGATCCACCATGCCCTCTATGATTCCAGAAAGGTGAGACAATCGAACTGAAGGCCTGTAAAACAGGATACGTACTGAGCGGATAGGCCGAGGAATGTTCGTCGTTCTGGTGTTTTTGGATAGTACGGTTAACAATCTCCACGATTTCGTCATCCCACACGTTATCAAAAAGCCCATTGGTTCCGGTTACGATGACATCACCCTCCTGGAGTCTATGGCAGCTGGCAATAAGAATCATTCATCGGCAAGGTGAGGGACAGGGCATCGAAAACCTGACTGTGTTGAGCTTGATACTTGGGTCCATGGCAAAATTAATCGCTTCAGGGAAGACTGGTGAGTACAAAAAGATCCCGCGTTAAGATAATCAACGTACCTGAGGCGCTAAAGTGATGAGGCTCATTGAATTGCGCATAGCTCGGGGTTGAACGGTAGAACCTTTTGCCGTTCCTGATTACCATGAAGCAGGGATCGCCCATGGTGGCGGAGTGCAACCATGTGCCCTCATCCTCCAACTTCATAACAGGTTGCGCTACTCGGATCAGCTGTTCCCATTCATGCTCCTCGTATTTCTCCGAGACTAGAAACAGCAGCGCCGTCGATACACCCGTAGCGCTCCGATCAACGAGCTCATCTCGCGCTTGCATGAGGATCTCCTTCGGCAAAAGTTGTTCAACCTGATACAAGTGTGGATGAAGTTAGCACCCAACGAATCTGAGACTGACGACAAATCAGTACCGAGTAGCGCCGGAGCATTCTTCTGCGCGCCTCCAAGGTGGTAGAATGCTTCTTTTCGAGAGCAGCTTCATGCATACCACGCAGTTCGTCTTCTAGATTATTGATCTCTTTATCCTCCTCGGACGCCTCCGTCTCGGGGTTATAGAGGATATCCTCCTGCCAAATGATGTATTTGGTGAGAGCGTGTACGTATATCCAACGTGAACGTGGGAGGTCCCACCAGGTTGTCTGCGTCCTCATCCTCTTTCTCTGTCTCTTCTTCTTTCTGTTCGGCGATCGTTGCATCAGCAAGAATTCCTTGTTAAAGGAACTGTGTCAGAATGGGCCAACAAAGGAGAAGCCATACGTACTCTGCTTTAACTGCTCCGTCCTGGCGAGCAACCGGGTTACTTGGCTTTTGAGTGCTCGCGCGTAGTCATTACCGTGAATGGTGTGCCAGCCACCTACAGCATCAAACACGCCAACAGCGCCATGAATGTCGTCCACCAGGGCCACGTCACGGCCGCCGAAGCTATCTCTCACATGTGTTGCAGATCCGCTCAACAGTGTTAGCCCCACTTGAGTTGCAGTTCTTTCCTCATCTTCGTTTGCAACCTCGGAAAACAAATTTGTTCCTCTGGATGCGTAAAATCGAGATGTGCAAGTTGAGTTGCGGAGGTGAGAGATAAAGGGCTTTTGTGATGGCAGTGCATGAGAAAAGCAGTGGATAGGCCGCCGGAGAACAGTGCAAGATGCGACTAGTGGCCTCAGCCTCCGCATTGTTGCCTGCTTTGGCAAGGAAGTTCTCTTTTCTCTTTTCCTTTTCTCCTTAGCTTCACATTACACCAAACAACCAATTCAAGATGCGTGGCTGCATGCGAAGGTTGTGGATAAGAGCGGCCACAGAGAGTACTATCACTAGCGTGGTCCGCCAGGGCTTGGATTCGACCCAACCTGCACGCTGTGCGTACCGATACATAGTCTCCAGAGCAAAGGGAAGACAATAGGCCGCCAGCTCTACAAGTTGGTAATCAGTAACCAGGACCGCACTTCTGACAGCCTCCAATTCTTGCCTACCTGCTTGTCTGGATGGAGTCTCAATAAGCGTAGCAAGTCCAGCAACCCATGCTTGGCTCATCATAGCCGGCCTAGTCAGCTTGATAGGGAAGTTGGAGTACAGGATACAGCCTTGGAGTGCGTGAGTGAGGCGTGAGTGTACAGATATTAGAAGCCGAGCGTACCTGTCGAGATTGCAAGCGTGCAGTAGGCTGTTAAGAAAGCAGTGGAGCGGATGATATTCTCTACGGCTCTCTTTAATCCAGCAGCGTTCTTACGCGACGCCAGGAAGAATATGAGGTTAAGCGGCACGTAGACGCGCAAGCTCAACAGAATGCTCTTCAGAGCAAAGGCTGCAATATAGCCGCTGTAGCGTGGGTTAGCCTTCAGTTGACTGGAACTGAGTCTGTAAGAGGATGACGTACAAGTGGGTTTGTGTTGGATGTGTGACCTGACAAAAGCGCTCGCCACTCATAAGTCGCCTCTTCTTGTGGGCGTCAATCATCCCTTGCTTATCGAGGAAGCGCAGATATCCCTCCGGCAAGTCTTCAGGAGCTGCGATCCTACCGTCGGATCCGTAAGCAATAAGTGACCGTAGGAAATTCTACTACTGCAGGCAAGACGCACCAGGCGGACAGGATTTGTGTCGCCGATAGGCACATAATAAGCGTGGGGCCGTACTTCCACTGAGGAAGGGGCAAGCAGCGGGCCGCGCGCACCTATGATCGCGGTAAGTGGCTCGAACCTACTTCCAATGTTTGCTTATTGGATTGGATCCGTTCATACATACCAGGCACCAGAAAGCGAGCGTGGAGCTGAGGAGAGACGGATCGATCTTGAGACCGATCCAGGCGGCAGCGCCTCCTGCAATCGCCATCCAAGGAAGCTTCTGCTGGAACAAGCGAATGAGGGATTTAACTAGTGGGTGGCGCTCCTCTCCTGCAGCGTCTTGCTCTACTTCTAGAGTTAACAGCCACTGCAAGGCAAGATACAACGTGCCAAATGATTAACGGAAACCCCACAAGCTAGAGCTACATGTTCAACATGTGGAGGGCTGAACCTTATGCCAACGGTAAAACGATCTAACTAGCCCCACGAAAATGCTTACAGCAGCTCCTCGCCTGGGCGGTTGTCAGAGGTGTTCGTGCGGGAAGCTTTGGGTTACGCACCGGAGAGTCAACGGTGTGAGCTTGCGCTGTATGATGAGCAACGGACCAGTGTAGACAAGGAATCCTTTGGCCATGCCTTTTATTATGTACCACATTGCACCCTCTCTGTCGCGTTGGCTCTGGTCGCGTATTATGAACTCTCCCATCTTGTGTTTCCCCTCCTTCAATAGGGACAGCATCTTTTCACGCCTTACGGCTCGTTCTGAGTGCCCATTTTCTTCGGCACCAGGGGAAGTCCGTTCATCCATAGAGAGAGCGAGTTCGCTCACAGAAACCTGTGGGTACGGAAAATTTCTACTGGCGCTTATGAGCGTTGGAAAAAGAAATATTTTTTCAATAAGAAT
>CDFF01069003.1:0-18458 GCA_000826265.1 Acanthamoeba culbertsoni
AACACGTTAGTCGCCTTTAATTTAGCTTCACTAACTATACTTAATACAGGAGCATACATTCGCTACTGAATTCTTAGACCTGTCTATCGAAGAAGCCAGAGTATCTCACACATTCTTTCGTTCAACATGTATCTCAAATTATCTAATTTTGTTTATATATATATATATATATATAAACAATTAATGGGGCAGGCTCTCGTGCGAGAATTTGATCGGCTTAGAGGTAAACATGTACACGAGCAATATAAGGGAAAAGACACGCTATTATTACGCGAAATTGAGCACAAAATCGACCAATCGATCGCCCCATTCAAAACTGCTGGCGCGTTTGTAAGGTTGCCATTTGTTTCAACTTAATTCATGAAAGAAATAAGCATCACAACCAACCTGCCAATGCTCGCCACGTCAGACTGTCGACAAGAAGCCCCAAAGACGCAGTCATTCATGATCCACGAACTCTGAACGCTTGGAAGGTAAATGAAACCATGTCATATCTACATCCGTATGGCTTGATGAAACATGGATGAAATTAGGAGGAACTTTCCGGCATGGACGCAGACGCGCAGGCCAATGAGAATCAAAGGTTGATTGCGCTGATTAAGGCTTCTACTGCTGCCCTCAAGGTCCATTCTGGCCAAGAGGCGATGGCGCTGCTCACGGTATCCTGGCACTTTACTCATTCCATTCATTTCACCCATGCATTCCAACCCATCATCCACTAGGCTAGCGAACGAAGCAATGAGGATCTGCTACTTGCTCTGGAATTTCCGCAGAATTGGGACATGAAGATCATCATTCGCCAATGGGTGATGTCCTCATACATGAAAAGTGCAAATCAATTCTGATTGGTCCATCATAGGTCGACATGCACCCTGCGATGGAGTTTAGAGGGTTTGTCTGCAAGAAAAAACTCACTGCCCTTTCTCAGTATTTTCACATAGTGTTCTTCCCTGTTCTCGCCGAAAACAAGGTGTGTTCTGTGTTGTTGAGCTTTTATTTTTTTATTTAATTAATTAATTAATTTGAATTCCTCTCCTTTCGTTTCTCTCAACCTTGCTTCCTCATCAAGGATAAGTTGGCGAAGCGCATTCAAGACTTCTTCGAGAGTCGCATCGTCCACTTGATCCCTATGGACAACTATGTGATCGACTTCGGGATCGCCAGCGGTGAGCAGGCCAAGAGCGGGAAGCGCGACGCGACGGAGGAGGGCGACGTGCTCGTGATCGAGCTCAACCCGTTCAACGACTACGAGGGCTGCGGGACCGACCCGGGACTGTTCCACTGGAAGCAGGACCGGGCAGTGGTGGACGGCGATGCCCCCTTCGAGTTTCGAGTCCGCGAAGCCGAGTTCGACGTCAAGCCCCATATTATCCTCGAGTGGCGCGACCTGATAGCGTCTTCTTCGACCTAGGCAGAGGAACAGTTATTCCCATAAACTGTACTAGTTATTGGTTTCCAATTTAAGTTCAAAGCGGCCGCGCCTTCCATAGACACTCCACTTCTAGGGCCCTCCTCACATGAGACTTCGCTCCACTGCAACGTGGTCTCAGTGAAGTGTCTCCATCGAAAAACAGCACTTGTTTTCGCGAGAAAGATACTGCTGTGTTTATAGTACATCCGGGCAAGTTGACAGTAGCTGAGACTAAATCAAGCATCCCTTCTTTGTGGGCTTGTTTTGTGTCCCCGCCTTGAGCTTTACGCGTGAACCGGCTGTGGCGTCGTCATCGACTGCGCCCTCACCGGTCCTCTTAAATATCTCGCCAGCAAGCTCAATGAAGGCAATATCTACGTTATCTCCGGACTTGGCCGAGGTCTCGTAATACGCGATGCCTCGGGTCTCGGCGAACTCCTTCCCCACAGTTTCCGCCACGGTCCGTTTCACCCCCAAATCGGTCTTTTCCGTTTTGTACGCCAATTAAACAGATGTGCAATGCATTAACTTAAGCTGGGGAAATGTGTCCGCAAATAAGATCTTTGCGCGGATGCTTGGGTACCTTGTTTCCTAAAATGACCTTCACAGTGTCCTTGGATGTGTAGGTACCGATTTCCTCAAGCCAGCGATCGAGTGCCTTGAAACTGTCCTTGTCTGTGATATCGTACACCAACACTACCGCGTGTGCGCCACGGTAGTAGCTGTTGGTCACCATACTGCCCCAACAAAAGAGAACATGTTATTACATTGTTTTCTTTTCGGCCAATAAGGAGGGAGGGATAATTGTTTGGTTTCTGGGAGGAGGAAACGGATTGGGGGGGGGGTTTGCACACTGTACCTGAAGCGTTCTTGGCCAGCAGTGTCCTGTGTAAAAAAGAAAGGTTTGATATTTAGAGGGGGAGCGGCAAGTCTCGGGGTAGTCTGGATACCCATATTTGGAGCTTGAGAGTCTTGCCTTCCGCGCTGACAGTTTTTGTTTTGAAATCCATCCCAAGGCTTGAGGTGGGGTCGTCCGAGAACGAGTTGTCCACGAGACGACTTATGAGGGAAGACTTGCCGACGCCGCACTCCCCCAGCATTATCACCTTCAACAACTCCTCACCCCACAGCTTGGGCTTCTTCCCCTTCCCTACTGGCTTTTTCACTGTCGTCATGGTGTGGGGTGCTTGTTTAAAGGAGTTTTGTTTTGTAAAAGCGCACCACAACTCGCAATTCTTCAAATGATATGATTGACACTGCAAAATCTAACCAATAGGACACCAGTACAATTTCCCTCTTGCATTTGATATTTTCAATGTCTTTTTCAAACCAATCTCGTGGAACCGTATCTTTACAAGTTAGTGCTCTACGCCCAACAACCTCTAGGAGCCAGGTTTTCCGGTCTGCGACGAGGAACCCCAAACTCGACGCAAGCTACGTGGGCCGATATCGCTATTACGTCTAAAGAGACTCAGCACTCTGCGGTTCTTCAGTTTCTTCCCTTTTCCCTCTCCACTGCCATCAACGGCTGCAGAGTCGTGATCGCCCGCTCCGTCATGCGATGATCCTTCTTCATAGCCTCCGCCATCGGGGCTGCTATATCGTCGGTGCTCCGTCAGGGATTCAATGGGCTCTGTCGCTGGTAACTCGTAGTCTGGGTGCAGAGATCGCGTCTGCTCGTCTATGGCGCCCTTCATTGCCAACTGCCGCTGCCGTCGGTAGTATTGGTGCTGTAATCTTTGTTGTTTCAGTCGTTGCTCCTCCTAAGGATACAGTCACAGAGGTTAGGCCAGGAAATACGTGACCAGAAGTTATTCGTGGGCGAAGATCGAAAGGAGGACACTAAGTGTACCGCATCAAGGACCGAGCAGTTAAACGCCTCTATATCGACGGTGGGTGGGTCGCCCAAATCGAAATGACCCAAGGTTGCGTCGTCTTCGGCCTCCTCCAGCCCGTACGTAACAAACGAAAATCGTTGGTAGGGCCCCCCGTGGTCGGGACTCTGTATTAGCTCCTTCAGGCCGCCTACTGTGATGTCTACCACCGCCGCTTTATGAACCAGCTCGTACTCGGACAGCCGCTCGCCCGCGAAGACGCGCAAGCGAAGCCCACCTCCTTCCCCCCCTTCACTGTTGTTCATTTTGTTTCGCTTTGTTGCCGCACGAGCTTTTCTCTCTTGCTTTCCACACCAATTTTAAGCGTCCCCCTGACACACAACCTCGAAGACACAACAAAACGCGAACAGCAACCAACCAACTGACGATATTATTTGTTTTGTAATATATATATATTTCTGTTGGCCATCACTCACACCTGTGACTCTTCTTTCTTCTCTGCATCAGATGTTTCTGTGGTTTCCTCGGCGGCGGGCTCTTCTTCAGCCGTCTCGGGCTCAGTCTCAGTAGGACTGGACCGTATCTGCTCCTCGGCTTCGGCCAACAGAGCCAGGCCTCTGCTATCCTCAGCGAACATACTCTTCGCCTTGGATGCCACCTCCAGCGCCTTGTCGGTTTCGCCATTCATGGCGTGCGCGCGCATCAGCAGCGCCATTGTTCCCGCGTTCGGCGACACACGCCGGGCCTGCAAGGCCGCATACGTCTGCAGAGCCTTCTCGTGGTCGCCGTTGTCGAGGAAGTGTTGCATCAACCGATTGAACTGGCGCGCGATGGGCCAGATTCGGAACTTGGTAACGCTGCTGTAAAGATCAAGTGCGCGCTGGGGTTCGCCGAGACGCAAGCACGCATTCTGAAGCTCCCATATCATGGCTTCATTGGGCTCGACCAGCTTGGACTGCGCGTAGTAAAAGACTTCCATGGCTCGGTCGAGTTGCTCGACGGTCTGGGCCTTGTGAAAGAGGAACGATACGAAGCTCGATCGCACTGTTCCGAAGGCGGCAAACCGGGTTTGGAGAACCTCGTAGGCTTCGTCGGCTGATAGATTCTCAATGCCTTCCAAGCCCTTGCCAGACATCTTCTTCTGCGCCTGCCTGTGCATGCCACAACGGGCGGGATACGCGGACACAATTGATCGGTTTTAGGTAGGGTGGGTGCAGGGGAGAGGTTTGCGCACCTCAACGTGGTCGAGGTCTGTCCGCGTCGCTGCGCATAGGGCAAGACAAGGGGCAGGGCTACAAGGGTTTCTTCCCTTCCTACGTAACGTAATTCGAAACAGAATCTTATTTAATTGCACGAGTGCGATTGCGCAGCACACGCGTAGGAGCTATTGTATAATCGAGGCGAATCTTCCAAAACGCACCAACAAACGCTCTGGTGAGATTTGTAGGGCGAGAGCAGTGCCTAACTTGACTGAGCGATCGACGCAGCATCCTCCGGAATGTAAATGTACGATTATTTCTTTGCGTTCGGAACCAAAAGAAAATAATAGAAACAAAGACAATTTATTTCATTTCCTAGCCGTCAAGACCCTTTCTTGAAAAGATAATCACCCAGGGCAGTGAGGCCTGCCTTGCCGAGTTCGCCGATCTTGCCCGTACCGTAGGGACGATCGCCGATAACCTCACCCGTATGGCCATTGATGACCACCTGTGACACAGCAAGTAATAAGAGGCACATCGCATAGAAAAAAAAAAGAAAAAAAAACGGCATTTCGAAGGCCGTACGCGATACACTTTGCCATTGTACTGATAGGATGTAAAGCACACCGGGAAATACACAAGTCGTTTGCTCAGCTGTACCTGGTAGTTGAGAGTAACCTGCAGACGAAGTATATATATATGAATATAGAAATATATATCGAACAAGCCAAAAAGAGTAGAGATGCAAGTACTTACGTCTTTGACTTTCTCAGCGCCATTTTCAATGCGCAGTTTAATAGAGCACTCTTGGGTTTCCAGTTTGACGAGCTCAGCTTCGAATTCTTTCCACACGGCCTCCCACGGCAGGGCAGGAAGCAACATATTGGGAGGCGGCGGCTATCTCCCCCCAAACAGTACTTCGTGAGCCTCATCGCTAAAGGCACCATTTGGGGGGGGGAGAGCACCTTGACAGTAGTGGTAGGGAGCGCTGCGGCCTTTTCGACGGTGTCCGCTATCTTCTTGAAGAACTTGCCCACCCCCCAACCCTCCTACACACATTTCAAGGAGAGATGTTCATGGGTGGTCCTCTCGGCCGGGAAGTGTGTAAAGCCAGTAAATGCAATGTCTACCTCTGCTTGTTGCTGTTGCGGCTGCGGTGGTGGTTGCTGTTGCGGGCGTGGGTTGGTGTCGACTCCATAGTGGATCTTGTTGACTTGCCACGCTGTCTTGAACTGCTGTATGAGCTTGCGCTCCTGACTTGACTGGCTTGCGCACACCGACTTGTTCGGGTAGAGAGCAGAGCGGTTGCCTTGCGACTCGCTCCAGGACTCCACCTTCTTGGCCTTTGCGTCGCTTCCCGTGATGACCACTCTGCACACTTTGCCTAGGTAACAGAAAGAGAAAGAGAGAGCAACGCATATTCGTCATTTTTTTGTTTTCCTTAAGTTCTTAAGAACATTTCCTCTAGTAGGGGAAAGGTACCTCGGTAGGCTGTTTGGACCTTCACGTCGAACATCCAGAAAGGGACGAACACGAACTGCATGGTAGCGCTCTGCACGTTGTCGAAGAACCCAGCGGGTTTGAACCAGAGCGACTCCAGCCACTGGTTGAACTTTTGTCGGATGCTTTCTTTTTGAAGCAAGAAGTTCGAAAAGTTGATGCGGCCCTGTGAAGCAACAACACACACACACACACACATGTGTATGGTGAGCGAGCTGGAGAAGGACTTCCATCTACTATCTGTCTCTTGCAATGTTGCTCTCGGACCTGCTGATGGTGATGATGTTCCTGCTGCACGGTTTGGAGCGACGTTGCGCGCGGGGGCGCAGCGGGTCTCTGATTGAGCAATCGTGCCACTTCAGCCAAACAGCCCAACCATATGTGGATAAAGCTGGGAATTTTTACCGGCGGAGGAGTGGCCGAGGCCGGCGTGGCGGCGGCGGTGGCGGCAGCCGGCGCGGCTGTAGACTTGGAGAAGAAGGACAGAACGCCTCCTGTGCCGGAAGCAGAAGAAGTTGATGGGGAAGCGGAGGAGGAAGAGGAGGAGGCGCCATCTTTCTTTGAAAACCACGACGATGGGGATGAGAAGGAAGACAGAAGAGAGGAAGAGGACGAAGAGGACGAGGCGCTAGCTGAAGCGGATACCGAAGGAGGACTGGATGAAAGTCCGCCCGAAGACGAGGGAGGCGATGACGACATGCCGTAGCCGTATTGCGATGACATCGCCCCATACGACGTCGGGTGGGAAGCGCCGGCATTCGACTCGGATGGGGACGACACAACCCGCGATGGGATTACACTCGAGACGCGATAGCTGTTCGGCGTCGACGTCGAAGCGGGAGTGTTGGTCGCCGGCGCCTGCGTAGACTGAGGCGGCGAGGAAGAAAGGAAGGCGAGAGGCGTCTTCTTTGCCGGCGCAGGGTTGCTCGGCATCGCGAACGGGTCTCCGTTTGGGAAGTATGGATTCGTCGACACTGGCGCTGAGCCCTTGGATTCCTTGGATTTGTAGTGACATTGTTGGTAAGATCTTGGGGGGGGGTGGATGAGTTCTTGGGATGCCATGTACCGTGAGGAGAAATTTGGTGAAATCGTCCATGTTCTCCGTCAGGTCTTCACGGACAGACGGCCTGGTCGGCTGCGCGGCAGAGACTGGCGGCGCGGCTGCCACCGTAGCGGTGGCCGACGCAGGAGTCAGGAACGAAGTCGATGACGCAAAAGGGTCAGCAGTCGCGCCGCTGCTTCCTCCGACGCCGAAGAAGTCGGTATGTCCGTTGCTCGGCCGTTGCGGGGCGGCAGCCGCAGCCGGCGGATGCTGAACGAGGTCGCCGAAAGGGTCGAAGGCTGCCGGCGCGCCGATGGACGGCGCCGAGGAAGATGATGATGGAGAAGAAGTAGGCTTTGAGGGAGCGGTCGTGGGGGTGAGGGGGGCTAGCGAGCCTTGTTGGTGAACCCACGGCTGAGGCTGGTGAGCAAATGGCAGCTGCTGCTGCTGATATCCGCTTATCATATGAAGAGGCTGCTCCGCGGCCAGCGTGATGGCGGAGTGGTCGGCTTGCGGCGGCGAGACGGATTGGAATGACTGGAAGTCATCGCCGCCGCCGCTCGAGGCCGCGGTGCGGGCGGCCTCGGCGCGATCGGCAAGGTCGTAGTTTTTCTGGAGTCCATCGACACCCATCAGCGGCGGCAGACGTTCTTCGTGTCCACACATGCGGCACCTCACGAACCCCGTTCCACCTGTGTTGGCAAATAATAACGAAATTAAATAAATAGGGGGACGCATATTTGGTAACTGGGAAGATGGAAACCGGAGGCTGAACTAAGGCAGGGAGCACAGAAGCAGTGGCCGCAACCAAGGACGCGAGGATCGGTGTAGTAATCGTTGCACAGTGGGCATCGCAAATCACCGTCAGAAGAACCCCAAGATGAGGACGAAGAAGGGAAGGAGGCATGAGAGGAGAAAGTGAGAGTAGAGGTGGTGCTGGAAGTTCCGCCCCACGCTGGCTCTCCCCATCCGCCTAACAAGTCGTCGTTGTTCATTTGCAAGAGGTGTTGGTTTGTCCCTCGACCACTTTTAAGAAGAGAACGAGCCGAGCCCTTCAAGGAGGAAAGCAGTCCGCCGTCCGTTTACGGAAGCGAGACACCCACTTCTGTCGTCTGCGCCCGAGAACAGGAAAAGGTACAGGAAAGCCAGCGAATACACTACCCCTTTTTTCTCAGAGAAAACGAAAAAAAAGAAAAATGTAATAAATACTTTATTTTTGTTTTTGCCGGGGGGGACAGAGCGTTCACCGAGGACGAGGTAGAGGAAGAACTGTTTTACTGCATATCCATGAGCATGGACTGCGGGTTCTCGAGGTAGTTCTTCCAGAGATTGGAGAAGTTGGCCATAGTGGCACCGTCGATCACCCTGTGGTCGGCCGACCAGCTGGCGATCATGATGTGCGTCGGGATGACTTGGCCCTTGTCGTCGAACCTCGGCAGCTTCTGTATCTTGCCCAGCGCGCCAATCGCCACTTCGGGCGGCATCAGCACGGGCTTGGCGTATGTGCCGCCGATGACGCCGATGTTGGAGAGGGTGAAGGTGCCGCCGGTGAGTTCCTCCTTGCCCAGCTTGCCCTCCTTGCCCAGGCGCTGCAGGCGGTTGAGCTCCTGAGCGATCTCGAAGATGGTGAGGGTCTGCACGTTCTTGATGTTGGGGACGATGAGGCCCTGCGGGGTGTCCATCGCCACGCCTATGTTGTGGCTACCCTTGAAGATGAGCTTGGTCACTTCCGGGTTGACGCTGGAGTTGAGGACGGGGTAGCTCTTGAGGGCCAGCGAAATGGCCTTGACGATGAATGGCATGTAGCTCAGCTTCACTCCGCGCGACTCCGCGATCGGCTTGAGCTCCTCGCGCAACGCAATCAGCTGATCCACCATGATCTCGTCTGAGTAACCGAAGTGGGGAATCTCATTGGCCGCCGTCATCGTCTTCACCATCGCCCGCTGCAATCCCCTAATCTCGACCTCGCGGTCGAGAGCCAATGGCGCGGCGCGACCTGCGCCCGCCTGCGCGGACGAAGGAGGAGGGGGCGGCACACCACCGGCCAAGCTGGTAGGCAGCGCAAACTGAGGAGGAGCCTGCTTGCTCGAAGGCTGCTTCTGCCCCTCGATGAAGGCGAGCACGTCCTCCTTGAGTATGCGACCGTCCTTACCCGAGCCGGGCACCTGTCTGAGATCGATATTGTTCTCCTTGGCGATTCTTCGCACGGCGGGTGTAGTGAGCACGGGACCATCACCAACGGCAGCGGTGTGGGCGGGAGCTTGGGAAGGAGTAGCGGCAGTTGATTGTGGAGCAGGTGTTGTGGTGGAGGCGGAGGAAGGAGCGGAGGAGGTAGAGGCTGTGGACGAAGCGGCGTCGGGTGCAGAGCCTTCAAGGAGGATGTCTACAAGGGGCGTGTGGACCTTGGCGAGATCGCCCACCTGGTAGTGAATTTTGGTGATTGTGCCGGTGTAGCGCGAGGTGACCTCAACGTTGGCCTTGTCACTCTGCAACTCGGCAATAGGCTGAAACTCCTCAATCTTGTCGCCAACCTGCACGTGCCATTTGAGAACCTCGCATTCGGTTATACCCTCGCCAACGTCGGCTAGGTTGAACTGAATGGTCTTGTTAAGGACAGCGCTGGAAGAACGGAACCCTCGGGAGGCGAAAGCGAAGGAGCTCGAGGTTACTGGTTCAGCCCCTCGGCTCAACTTGCCCGAAGTCGACTGCACCCGACCAATAATCGGACCATTTCTGCAAGAGGCGGTACGTAGTCCACGCGCGAACACGGCCGACCGCGAGAGGCGGCCAGCCGGAGCAACAGAAAACGTTGATGCGGTAACCCTCCTCATCTCGATTTTGTCGTGGTGCGTTGAAGAAAGAAATATATTGTTCAGGAAAATCTGATCCCGTTTCAATCGGAACTCTCCGGTGCCGCAGTTTTGAAATTAAAAAATTTGGAGAATGTTTATTTCCGTGGTGCTTTGGATGACCTTGAAAGCTCAAGGCAAGTCGGAAAGGCTTCAACAGTTTCCCTGCAGTCTTCTTTGTGAGATCTCGCATCGTACAGGGCTTCTCGAATTGAGTTGGTATGCCTTTGGCTCCTGTAAATTCGGTGTCTCCCTCAAGCTGGAAAACCTACCAGCAGAAGACGTGTACCCTCCACCCAATACCCACGACATTATTGATCTCTACTCGTTTCAGACAGTAGAAGTTCCTCTCCCCTTGCCACAGAAGGTTTTCCTTTCTTACGCGGTCAACCGACTGTCGCCTCACACGAACAAATTTTTCCCTTTTTGGAAAAAGGCGGTTGCTGCTTTCCATAAAGCGAGTAAAAAGGTAACGTAAGACAAAAGGTTTTGAAAACGAGTGGAACAGCCTCGCCTTACGATTTCTCGCGCCATCACTGCTCTGTGTACGCAACCTGAGTTTATCATGCGCGTCCGTGGCACAATTTGAACTTGCGCCCGCTGCCACAGGGACAGGGGTCGTTGCGCCCGGTCTTCTTCAGCTTCTGCAGCATCTGCTCTTCGTCATCCTGCATCTGCTGCTGGCTACGCTGCGCCTCCCGCCTCTGAATCTCACTGCGCAGCTTCAGGTATCCCTCGGCGTCGCCCGACTTCACCGCCTGGTAAAAAGCGCGGATGTCCTCGTAGAGCTTGCCGTAGCTGGCCTCCTCTCTATTGCTCTCGTCGGCCAGCGCCTGCTTCAGGAACCCTCTGTCCATAAACGGCAGCGAAGGAGGCGCCGAAGCGGCAGCCGGCTTCGGACTGTCCGCTTTCTGCCCTTCCTTTGGCTGCTCGTCGCCTTTGCCTGCTTCGCTGTCCTCGGGCTTGTCCGCTTCCTCATCGATTGGCTCCAGATTAAGCTCCTGATTTGTGAATTGTCGTGGGGTTAGAGGGAATATTCGAAGGGCTCAGAATGATGGGAGGAGCACGCCTTTTCCGTATCTATGCCAGCTTCCTTGGGAGAGAATGAACTCTCTTCGTAAACAACAGGCACGGTCGACAACTCTTCTAATGTCCGCTGTTTGTTGTTGTCGTCGACATCTTCATTGTCTCGTTTTACTGGTAGCGTGGCAACCAGCATTCTGTTGCTTCCGTGGAAAGTTGCCTTAGCCGGGGCAGGGCTGACTTCAAATGGCAGCTGCAGTTTCAAGCGATAATGCGCGTGGTCATCATGCAGCTCAAGAAGCCCATTAATGGCAACTGCCAATCGCCATCGTCGCTTGTCCGTTGGAGCCTGTCGACAAATATTGTTAAAAGTCCAACCGATTGGTCAGCAGGGAAGAGAATGTAGAGGAACCTCCGAGGGAGCTTCGGCGACGAGGATGAGGTCCTTAATCCAACCCTCGTCCTGGTTCTCCTCTTCAGTGAAAAATACTCTATATTTGGGAAGCTTCCAAACTGGCGGGGGCTCATTTGCTGATGCATCTGTTTGGTATTTGTGACGATTGGTCAGCGGTTACTACTGTGTGAGATCCAGGAAAGGAAACCACATATATCCAAATTTGTACTACCGGGCGATTTTTGTTCTGTAGTAGTTTCCTTTTCTGTGGCCTGCGCCTGTTGCTGCTGGTTGTTGTTCTTGTTTTTGTTCCGTCGTCGTGGGTTTTTCTTCTGGTCTCTCGCCTCCTGCTGTTGTGTTGTGTCCAACTCCTGAGGCAAGGACAGCTGCGTGAGTTGCTGCTCTTGCCTGGCAACCTGCTCCGGCGTGTAGACTCGCTGGAAGAACAACATGTAGGCATTCTGCTTCAGCACTATAGCCTTGTTGACCTCAATCACCTGTGGAAGCCCTTAGGTAAGCGCTCTTTATATGCATGGGCATGGGATGCGAAACAAAATGATAACGACAATAATACGATAGCCATGTTGGGATAATTCTGACCTGGTCGTCGTCGAATAGATGCCAGAGGCCATTGGATTTAATGAAGGAAACGTAATGTCCGCTAAACATGGTACGGCCGTAGTGCACGATAGTTCCGTAGAGCTCGTAGAGCACTCCCCCCTCCTCCTGCCCCCCCCCGAGCAACACATCACCACATATGAGTCGGTTGAGTCGCACCGTAGCGGGGGTTCCGATATATATATATATCACTCATCATCAACACCTGCCTTTTTGTCTTCGCTCATAACCTGAGCGATGTCGAGCTGCTCGCGGAATGTCACCGTTTTGTTGATCTTTCCGCCTCCTCTCATAATATCGAACCGCTTGAGTTGCACTACCAGTATTGGAGGCGCCTTGTCGACCGTAAGCTGCTTCTGAGCCCTAACCACCTTGTTGCAGCTGAACGACACCAGAACCCTCGGTAAAGAAGAAATTTCATCGAAATTTATATCAGATACCTGCTACATTTGTAGCCGGTGGAGAGGTCGAAGTGCTCGATGGCGGTATAGCTGTTGAGGGCCTCCTCCAGCGACGCCCCGGCAGCGAGCTCCAAGTTGAGGTCCAAGAAAGGCTCATAATTGGTCACCACAGTTCCGCACTCGTCACAACGCACCCTGCTACGCGCTCGGCCTTTTATTTTATTTTATTTTATTTTATTTTTTATTTTATTTTATTTTAATTTTTTTAAAAAATGAGGATCATTAGTTGAAGGATGATTTGGACAAGCAAGTTGAGCGTTAGCGTTATGAATACATAGTGAAGACATCAGATCTTACCTCCAAATAGTTGATAAATCAAACTTGTTTCTTCCAACGCGGGACTGAGGCTTGCGCTATCAAGGGAGAATAAGGACATACACTTCTACCATGAAGTGCTTTTTGTTGCGAATGGCTACCTCGTTTGTTGAGCTCTGTAATTGCTCAAAATGCTTGCTTGCATTCCCATCAAAATGCTTGTAACAAATTCCTAATGGTTGTGATTGGTACAAAGTTCGTCAAATAAAGCTGTCCGCCCAAAAAAGAGTAGCCAATGAAAATTCAGTACATGAGCGTCCTCCTGTGCGAACGGTTGAAAGTCACCGATATCTAATGTGTGGGTGAAGGTCAGATTGGAATTGGGCTTTGCACATGCAGGCATCGTAAGTACGTTGAAGATTGAGAAAGATATCGCGAGGGAAGAACTCGCTCTTGAGCCGGAAGAGCTGTCGCGTGTGTTCCTCCAATGCGCAGAAGACACAGAAGCCCTGCGTTCTCATCTTGCCTGCAGGTTGGGCTCACGTTAACTTCTTGCGCAGAAGCACAGCCACAGGTGGCCCTCGCACGTACATGAACGCGAGTGTTCGCCCGAGGTGAGGTAGGAACGGAGAGGAGCCGTGTGGGAGAGGCATTGGAGCACGGAGTTGATGTAGCACGTGTTGCCGCGGTTGAGCAATCCGACACCGAGCTCCGGAGGAGGCCTCTGCACCAACAGGTTGCTCACTGTTCACACACCCATGGGTAGCAGCATTGATGTTATGTCCCAAGGCTTGAATTGCTCAAGTGTAGAGTCGTCCATACGTTGCGAAGGCGGGAAGAGGGTCGGGGAAGAGCGGGTCGTGGCTTCGGTGGACTTCTTGAGCGAGGGCTGCGGTTTGGCGGCTGCTGTTGGGGTACGTGGGGCAGTCTGTTTCGGTGCTGTCGTCTTTGTCGTGGCAATATATTCCTTCTGGCTGCTTAATGCGCCGCACTGACCTTTATGTCCGCTTATCCAGTGCTGTTCGAACCTTTGGTAAACGGTGGTGCGATCTTGGGCACCCAAAAAGAAAAAAAAATACTATAATCTACCCACCTCCTTCTGGCATTGTGGAGAGCAGTAATAGACTGCTTTACAACGAGAACAACGTAGGGTTCCGCGCTTTGCGCATCTGATGCAAGTTTCAACCCCGCTGCTCATCTTGGGTTGTGCGGAGTTTATTATTCATTTCCTCTTTACTAGCAACTTTTCCTTTATTCACAGATCCACGGTAGGCGTTCCAAAGAGATAGGCAACGTAGTCTACTTGCGCCATCACTTGTTCCAGCCCCGTGGCAACGCGTTTACCTTGCTCAGTACAAAGAGTTCTCTTATCCACTGACACAGTTCTCGACAAGGGATGACGAAACGGCATCTTGGGATACAATCGCGCCAGCTCGTAGGCATCGAGGACGAAACCGACCTCTGGTCGAACGGAACTCACCGTCGCAGGGTGAGCAGCCTGCCGCAGGGTGAGAGCCATCAGATTGAGCTGTGCGTCCAGAGACGGAAGCCCCATGTAGACACGGAGCTTGTCCATGTACAAAGAAACGGGATCGGCATCAGGGAGCTCGATGAGGACGATATGTAGCATGAGGCATGCCGCAAGAACCATGGAACGGTCGATACAGTCGCCAGAGGGCTCGTTTTTTAGGATTAGTTGAGCCATCTGCATCGCATTAATGGATCTCCTCCGTCCCGGGTCGGAATCGGCGAGGTTGGTCGACATAAAGCGGAAAACTTGGAGCGGAAGTTGATCGCTACTGGTGCTGAAGACATCGGAGGCAGCCAAAGCACTTCCTGGACTTTGGCTCGGCGGGTTCGAGAGTGGTGACGATTGTATAGAAGCAGACGAATCCTTCTGCGGAGGTTGTATTGTTGGTTCTGAAGAGGTTGGAGGGACCCCTGCTTCTGGAGAAGAGGTGGAGCAGTCTGTGTCTGAAGCAGTAGACGTGGTTTGGGTGGCCGAGGACGTTGATGGCGGTGCGGACGACCGTTGTAAGCCTTGTGTTTCAGTACGAGAAGCCTGAGCCTTGCTTATTTCCTGGTCGATATTCTCCAGGACAGCTTTGTGCCAGCCTCGCTGAATTGCCATATGAACCTGGTGGCGGATACCTACCCTCCGAGCATCCCGAGCAGCAATCAGGTTGAGGACTTTAGCTGCTTGGCTGCGCCTAATGTAAAGCATATCTGCGCGCGTCTCCAAGTATTTGCTCAGCGAGTCTCCATCAGGATGCAAGACGGCCTTCAGTCCTAACTCGACGGTATGGATACTCTCGTTGCCAGTTACTGCCTGAACAAGCAGGTGCAGTGGGAGCAGGCCCTCGTCTCGAAGTGTTCCCTCGACAACTTGTCTGGCCAGCTTCTTCAAGTTGTTCGTGCGCATGGCCACAAGCTGACGTCCAACCAACGAAGGCGTCATCCCTGAAGAATGGCGAGTGGGCTCGGTTGGGGTCACGGTGAGAAGGCTTCCTTCCTCAACGTCCGTATCTTCCTCTTCAGGTACGTGCTTCGCGTGGTTCTCTGGCTCTTCTTCTGAACGAATGCGGCGGAGCTTCCTCCTTCTGCCTTTGGGCTCCGCCTGTAGAGGTGTTGCTGTACAAGCAGGGTGCTCGTCGCCAGCAGAGTCCTGGTGCATACGTTTGGGCGGTGCCGCGGTGTTTTTGCTCATGGAGGTGTGCTGGCAGTCCCCTTTGGGTTTGTTCTCGGTGTACTTCTACTGAGGGCCATGGAAAATGTGCTCGTGTTTCTGCCTGTTCCGGCTTTTCTCTGCTTTTCCTAATGTTGATAGACATGAATGAAAAAAGGAAAGGGACAGACCATTGGTTCCCTGTTGGTCGCATGCGGTAGCGACCGAGAGCCCTTTCGAAGGGAAGGTTGAGGTTGATGTACTCCACTGTTGTTGACCGCTGAATCCTGCGCTCGTGTTGCAGATCCGCGTGGCCTATATGGAGTAGTTCTCCTCGCGGCGCTTCTGGCCTTCGCCAGCAATGTTGTGGACCTCACTTCCGCGAACGTCGACTTGCTTGGTAAGAAACTTGGCTCATCATAATCAAATTTGTTGTGAAAATAGTACGGAAAAAAATGAAATCGTAGGAAATAAAAACCGGCGTGCTTTTTTTTCTAATCCATGTTAGACCCCTAGAGCCATCTCGGCAAAATGATGGGGACTGAGGAGATAATATACACAATTGTCGGTTGGGAGCAACTACCACTCGCGCATTACTCCTCCTACGCGGGCACATTTCGCCCCTTCGTTGAGGATGCATTCCGACACATCGACGCTCCCACGGCTCCTCGGCTCTCCTACAAGTGCGCTTATTAGATCATTACTCAAAGCAACAGTCGCGCCTAAAATGATGTTTGCGTCAAGGTATGGCGAATTCGTCCTGCACTGCTTGGTGAGTGATCGAGAGCCCCGAGTATCGTTTGTGTGTTTGACGGGAGAAAAGTTTCCACAAGCTTTGGCGTTTGCCTACTTGGGCGCTGCTCGGCGTGCCTTCTTTAACGCCTATCCCGTCCCGATGGACAAGAACACCACCTTAAGATGTACACTAGCTCAATTATTAGTTATTTAATATGTAATATTTATTGTCTGCCAGTTGAGTTGAACGCTTTCACGCGAGAGATACAACGATTAGTGAAAAAATACAGAGAATCTAACATGACGAAACGACTTAAGGTTCGTTGTTGTTAGTTATTGATTGATGGAGGATTGAAATATTAATAAGAGGAGTTTCATATTCTTTTTCCAATATTAGGAAGAAGAAGTGAGGGGAGAAGTGTTAGATCAGATCCCTATCATCCGATTGGACGAACTTTACCCCGGAGCCCTCAAGAAACCACTCATGGTTCGCCACTTGGAGGACCCTTCTCTGCAGCTTCGCGGTACGTTTCTGATTCTTTGTTATGCTGGTTTGCCCAAACTGTAAGTAGGTAATTTATCTTTATCTTCATTTTTTTTTTCCCCAATCAAATACAGCCACAGCAAGAAAGTCGCATTCTTTTTTCCTTTCCCAGTTTCTGCTTCGGCACCCCTTTCTTCCTATTGGTCTCTTCATCCTCGTTGCCGTCATCATTTTCATCTATTTTGTCGTCATTGTTCCTCTGTGCGGCAACGACCTTCAGGTGCCATATCATTTCCCGTGCACGCATTTTTTATTTCTCCTATTAACACTAAACAAAACAACAGAAAATCGGTGAGAATGGTAAGCGAGTATGTTGGATAAACAGTTGAGATCTCTCAGCGTGTAAAGAAAAGAAAGAAAACAACATATGTATTATGATTTATTGAGATTTTCGCACTGAGACAGCTTTTCCTTTCAGACAAGCTTTTTTTTTTTTTTTTTTGAGCACATGAACGATTATTATTCCCTGATGAGTTCTTTGTACTGTAATAAAGACACAAGCGCGTCAGAACTTACTCACTTGAAGGTGACCACAACGAGAATTGTTACCCTGTCAGCAGAGGACACGTATTCAAGGAGTCGCGCGAACGGCGGAAAAGCATAAGGGTTTCCCACAACGTCCTCAAACTGCGAAAGCAATCGCCCAAACTGTCTCGCACAAATAAACACGTATGGTTACACACCAACAATATCATATACACCCGAGTTTGGTTATATGCATCGGGGGATGAATATTCACAAACACACAACACACAACACACACACACACACACAACAGACGTACCTCTTGGACATCGAGAAGCAACTGTCGGACGATCTTGTCGGTGTCCGTCATCTCTCCCGGTTCGGTGGCTTGTGTGGCTTTCGTCGGCGAATACTTCTTGAAGAAACTCTCCGTTTTGTGAACCGTCTCGAGAAGCTCCGTGCTCATCTCATGATACCTTTTGTGTCGACAAACAGTGAACATGAGCTGCAGTGTAACGGGTTCAGAGGCGGGCAGCGGACTTCTGGGAGACAACGCCAAGGACTGACTCCACCCATGCACGCCGGGTTTCAGCCGAAATGTGCGTCTTTTTCTCGTCCAAGAATGTCTGGAATGCGAAATGATGGTTGGGTGGAGTTGCGACCAATGGGGGAGAAAGTTTCTTGCCTGCAGTGGCTTCAGCACGTTTGGGACGTAGTAGGAATGGCGTGTCGGGACCGGCTTGTTGGTCAGACGATACGTGCGCGTGATGCCGCGCAGTGGAAGAAGCGAAGACGCGCAACGCCTGCAATGTAACAAAGGTTACACTCCAATCCAAGTTTGCGGAAATATATATTACGGCATACTTGATGACAAGTTCGGTGATGACTGCGCTGATTTCGGGCAAATGCTGGCCCAATTGCGTGAGACCCTCATCGTAGCCCTCTATGAAGAGATGATATGAAGGCGTTACAGTGGAACATGCAGTTCATGTTGACGATGCATTGCCATTACCCTGCAGTAGGCTCAGCACTTCCGGCGGCAGATGCGCATTCAGCGCTCGCACCATCGAGAAATATCGGACCGGCAACTTCACAGGAAATTGCGTGAGATAAGCCAGCAAACAAGCCTTGGAATTCAAGCAACGCTTGGCATACGGTGGACATCAGTTTTTCTACGTCGTAATAGAGATAGACCAGCTCCTCGGGTTGAAGCACAGACCGCGCCGGCGCCGTCGTGGTCGGCAGGCCAGCAGGAGCAGAAGGAGCCGCCGTGGCCGGCGTCCCGGGCGTGGCAGTGGCAGCGGCCGCGGCCAGGTTTGCGGCGGTGGACGCGGGTTCGGTTCCCGCCGCGGCCGATTGCTGGGCCTCGACAAGCGCGGCGTCGCTCCTCACCTGTTTCACCCACGCACCGTACCGCGCAAGCAGCTGCATGTTTCAATTGTACCATTAATCTTTATATTAT
>CDFF01069017.1:0-18272 GCA_000826265.1 Acanthamoeba culbertsoni
CTCCTCCTCCTCCTCCTCCTCCTCCATCTTTTCTTCCGTCTCCTATTCTTCCATCTCTTTGCGGCCTTCCTCTGATCGTTCCAATGTGGCAGGGCTTGTCGGTGGAGGCCCAGTATGGTCAAGATGGACTCGGCCCTCTCCACTCGGTGGTCCACGAGCGGGTTCATGGGGGCGACGGGTCGGCTGCCTACCGCAAGGCCACCGACGAAGTCATCGCGTACCTGCTCGGCCGGGCCGGCGTGTCTCTCCACTCGCTCGACAAGAAGGGGCGCAACCTGCTTCACATCCTCGCGGGGACGCAGGTGCCCACTGCGGAGAGCGACGAACAGGGGGGCTCGTCGTGGGAAAGATCGAAGGCGGCAAGCAAGAACGAAGCGCGATGGCAGCTCGTGCAGCAGCTCCTGGCGCGGGGTATCTGTCGCGGGGGTGGAGTCAACGTCCGAGAGAAGGAGTCCGGATGTTCGCCTCTCCATGTGTGCGCAGCACAGGGGGACAACGAGCTGCTCGCCCTCCTCTGCAAACACGGGGGCGACGTGCTTCTCCGCAATGCCAGCGGTAGGGAGAAGGGAGACCTAGATCTGATCATTCCACTGTGCATATATTTGTCTGACGTGGTGCTGGCCACTCGTTTAGGTGAAACCCCACTGCACGTGGCGTGTCGGGTGGGCAACATGGCTGCGGTGCGGCTGATGTTGGGAACGAAGGAGGGCAAGGAGACCCTGCATCTGTTGGACTCGTCCTCTTATTCGCCGCTCGTGAGCGCCCTGCTGCACGGGCACCACGACATCGTGGCCTATCTGCTCTCCCCCGGCGAGTCGGGCGTAGCGCTGGACATCAATGCGAAGGATACACAGGGGAGGGCGGCCGTTCACTATGCGGCCGAGGGAGGTACGAGACGAAAGTGTTTTCAGCGCAGGTCTGCCCGTTTTTACGAATGTGTGATTATGGTTCTCCGAAACGCAGGCAAAGTGGTTGCACTTGAACTGTTGTTGCGTTACAAGGCCGACGTAAACGCGAAGGAAATCACCACCGGAAGCACAGCGCTTCATATCGCCTGCGGGTCCGTTGGACACTCTCGCCTCTCTCCGTTTGGTCATGCCGGCTGACGTTCGAGTACGGATACAACAGTGCGGGATATAGGGACGTTGTCCGATTCCTATTGGAGAACGGCGCCGATGTTCACGCGCAGGACAAGTCTGCGCGGACGGCGGGCAAGGTGGCGCACGACTTCCAGCGGGAGGAGATAATGGAGTTGCTCTCCTTATATACACTGACAGCCACACGTAAAATTTCGGGTAATTGGGGTAATCATGAGTTAAAAGGTTTGCTTTTTTGCTCTTTTTAACCTCATGCTGCCCTACACAGAAGGAAAAGATGACTCTCCCACGTGTGCCGATAAGAAATCGAAAAGGTTACATATTTGCCTCGCATGTTATGATACAATCTTGTTAGCTAACAATCCTGCGCGTGTCTTCTACCAGAAATGATATTCGGGCATTTCTTTCCGAGGTAGCCGAGGTGAGAAGGGAGGGCGCGGAAGCAGAGGAACACGAGCGGTCTCTCAAGAGAGGAACTTTTGGTCCTTTACTACTGCATGCGATGGCCAAACCATCAGAATAGACAAAAATTGGCGAATCTCCGTAACTCATAAATTGAGTCATGTAACCACTAAGTCCGCCTTCTAAAGAAGCAGCTTTGGGATTATCTGTACATTTACACCATGTCAGCGTTACACATGCAACTGCCTGATGGTAGAGTAGAGACCGTGTTATGGTTGCCAGATAGCGTCTATCTGGCTGCTGTCGCTGGGAGATACTGGTACGGTTGGCCGGAACCCAGCTCGAGACCAACTAGAACGGGAGGAGAAACCACTCAGCTACAGGTGCGCATACTCTCTGGTTATATCATCATCTAATGCAACCCGATTTCTGGCAGTCTTCGCCAACTTCCCAAGCTCAGGCACCAGTATCTGTCCCCTCCAGCACTCTTAACCCTCATCCCACCCAACAAGGCAAAGTAAAAGGACCTTACTTCGTTGGCCGATCAACTGCCTACAGCTTACCTGAATCTAAACGAATAGAAACCACTTTATAAGAAGAACCGAAGTAGACGGTGCGACCATTGCGGCGCAGTATCGTCTCCGGCTTGGCGAAGAGGACCAGTTGGATGGTACCACCAAAAACATCACGCCATTGATCACTCACGAATCGTCACCCGAAAAAGGTTGTGTAACAGGTGCGGCCTCAAATATCAGTCACGATCAAACACAAGGAGGAAAGATAAGATGGCGATATCCTTTCTCATAAACTGAGCCTGCAGCAATTTGTAGCGATTATCAACAAGCACGGAAATCTTGTATCTTTTCCTTTCCTGCACCACACGAGTAAGCTTTATTATTTTCTCCGCTGCACAACAAACAAATAATAATAACTAAAAACATGTACGGCCCGTGGGGGCACATGCCAATTGAAGTGGTGCTTGGCGTAGTCTACAATCTCTCGGGCTGTGTGGTGGACTTGGTTCATTTTGCCAGCACCTGTAGGCTCTTTCGACACGTAGTTGTAAATGAGGGGCCCCTTTGGCGGTCTCTGGTGTTCTCTCTCGACGCTCGCTTATGGAACCTCCTCCCGGTTCCTGCTGTGAGTGAGGCACCTTCTCCTCCACATCCTACTGCTCTGCGAGTCCTAAGGTTGGAGAGCGGCGAGGAAGTGTCTTGCAAGCTGCTGGGCCGACTTGCCGTCCTTGACGACTGCATACCAGCAAGCCTTGAGCTTGCGCGCCCCACCACCGAACAGGCCTACGAGCGCCACCGAGAGAGGGGCGGTCTGCTTTTGCTTCCTGCACCAGGTGTGGCCTGTGCTACGCTTTGAGCCTCAGTGTTCTGTGTTACCAACCTGTGGAAGGCAGTGAGGCGCGTGTTTGGGTCTTGGTTGGAGTGCTACAGATGGCACTTTCGTGAACTGGCAGACCAAGATAATGCCGAGCGCACCGCGAGTCTGTTGGAAGGCCAGATCCCATCGCTCTTCTCCCTATTTGCTCTCTGCCAGCAGGTGTGTTTTCGTCATACACCATGCTGCTCCACAGCATCAGTGGTTGTATGTACTTACCAATAGCCTGGAAGACCATCACACTACTGAAAAAGGAGCCGAACACGCTGAGATTGTCCAGCCCGATTATCGTTGTTGGCAATCTTCACGCGCACTTCCTAGATCTGCTTCAAATACTGGTCAAAAGTACCTAAAAAATAAGCACATATATTATTATTATTATTATTATTATTATTATTATTATTATTATTATTATTATTATTATTATTATTATTATTATTATTATTATTATTAATATTACCATTTACGCATGAGCTTATAATTAGTATTGTGATTGCTTAAAATTCTTTCAAAAATGATCAGATGGGGAACCACCTGAAGTGCAGTATCTCTTTCTTGGCGACTTTGTGAATAGAGGAGAAAGTAGTGTTCTCACAGCGTGCTTGCTTTTTGCCCTCAAGGTTCTACTTTAAATTGAAGTTCTTTTCGTTGTCAACTTGCGCTCGCTACTGTTGTAATTCCATGAAACACCCTATAGGTCCGCTACCCATCTCACATCCATATCCTTCGCGGAAACCACGAAGCCGAATATATGGGACAGAGGTTGGTTATCGACATTGAATAATCACAATATAGTTGTGCCATGCGAATCCCATATGAAAATCCGTTTAATGTTTCCGTAGCTATGGACTAGCCCGGGAATCCGATGCCAATTACGGATCCCAGTTGGCATTTTATCTTCTGCTGGATGTCTTTAAATGGCTTCCGCTTACGGCCATCATCAACGAAAAGGTTACCAGAACAGTGTTTAAATACCCAAAATGAAATGGATGACCAATGGCCGTTCAGATCTTCTGCGTTCACGGAGGATTAAGTCCTCAGCTCGAGTCGCTGGTGGACTTGGAGAAAATTTCCAGGTACAACACAACTTTGCTACGAGTTTTCCACGACTTTGCTGAGTAAGAAAGAATGCGACAGATTTGATGCCGCCATGGATGACGGAGCAGTGTCGGATCTCCTTTGGTCTTCCCAGGCGGTAGAAGAGAAAGGCTGGGGACTCTCCATATATGGTCCTATGAATTCTCAACGAAAATTTAATTGATATCTTACCCAATCACAGGCGCTGGATTTGCATGGGGACCAGACATTTCTGCCGATTGGTGCGCCAAACACTCTTTTGATCTAATCATCCATACAATCTTTAGCCAGGAGGTATCTATGATGATGAACCATCACCTTCTGATTTGTTGCATCTCAATAACCAATTATATTTTCTTGCAGGGTTTCCACTGGGAACACGACAAGCGCGTCTTGGCTCTCTTCAGCGCCCCCAATCATGCGCTTCGGTGCCAGAATATGGGCGCCTTCGTGCACATCTCCGCTTCCGGTGAACTTCACATGTACCTTCCCCCTTAGCTTGTACCTCACTACCTTCACACGTTTGAGTGTCCCTCTCCCGAACAGTTCCACATTCGACGAGTCAGTTAAGTCGCCACCGGTGCCCGGCCTTGAAGAATAAAGCGTCCTTAAGGATTGGTCTGGGTAGAGGACAAGGGTAACCGGAGAGTTAAACCGAGACTTCGTTTGTAAAAACTCGTCAAGAAATACAGCTGACAGACGCGCAAATATTCTCCTCTCTTGAGTGCATCTCTAGAGATGGCTCGAGGCGTTGGCGAAGAGGAAGCCGTAGCGGGAATACACGAAGGCCAGCACGGGAATGGCGATGAGCGCGATGACAGCCCACTTGGGGATCTTCAGGTCGCCGTTCAGCATCTTCAGCCACTTGAGCTTGGTCTCCGTGTACGGCGGATACCGCAACGACGGGTCCGACCACACGGCCCTGCATGCGCGTCATTTACTCAGTGACATGTCACCACCCTCCCGTTACACGGCAACTTCGCGGTGTTGCAATGTAGCGCGCGTTTTGCGCACCTCTTGAGCACGCTCTTACGGTGCGTGAACGTGTCGAACGTGTGCTTGCCATTGTACGCGCCCATGCCGCTCTCGCCCACGCCGCCAAAGGGCAGTTCCGGGCAGACCACCTGCAGCACCGCATCGTTGATCGCCGCACCACCTTGTGCCCAAGAATACATATTAATATAATATAATATAATATAATATAATATAATAGATCTTATAGTCGTACCGGAGAAGGTGCTGTTCAAGACCTTGTCCTGAGTCTTCGGGTTGTTGGAGAAGATGTAGAGGGCGAGCGGCTTCGGTCTATCATTGATGAAATCTATCGCCTCTTCCACGGATTTCACGGGAATCACCGGAAGAACTGGCCCAAAAATTTCCTATAATATTTGTAAATTACAATAGTAAATGATTGTTCATATAATTACTATTCAAACAAAAATGGAGGATTCTATTTTTGGCTTTTTCCGTACCTCTTGCATGACCTTCGAATTTACGTCGACATCGGTGAGAATGGTGGGCGAGATGTAGTGGTCCTGAACGTCCACATCGCCTCCCAGGAACACCTTGTTACCTAGTAGCACCGTTCCATGTGAGCAAACGTAGAATTTTATTATCAATAATATTTATTATTGGTAATAAATTACCTTCAATAAGGGACGCAACGCGTTTGGTGTGCCGTTCGTTGATGATGCGGGAATAGTCGGGCGTGTTCTTGGCGTCATTGCCGTAGAATTCCTTCAGCGTGGCCTGCATCTTTTCCAGCAGCGGCCTCTCCATATCTGCACAACCAACCAACCAACCACTCTGTTACCATGCAACCACCCCGTTTCGGCCGAAGATCAATGAGACTCCTGAACGCTCACCCTTGGTCACCAGGATGTAGTCCGGCGCGACGCACGTCTGCCCGGCGTTGACCGTGAACTTGGCCCAGCACAGGCGGCGCACCGCCACGTCCAGGTTGACTTCGGAGTCCACTATGGCCGGCGACTTGCCGCCCAGCTCGAGCGTCACCGGCGTGAGGTTGGCCGACGCCGCCCGCATGATCTCCCGGCCCACCTTCCCGTTGCCCGTGTAGAAGATGTAGTCCCACGCCTCCTTCAGCAGCGCCTGCGTCTCCTCGACCGCGCCCTCCACGACCACCACGGCATCGTTGTCCATATACCTACATATATATATGTTTTTTTTTTTTTTTAAACAAAAGAGATAGGGGGAAAAAAATGATAAGGGGAGGGGGAGTACTGGGGGATGAGCTCGCCGAGCACGCGGGAGCAGTTGGCGCTGACCTCGGAAGGCTTCAAGCACACGACGTTACCGGCGGCGATGGCGCCCACCAAGGGCTTCAGCAGAAGCGAGATGGGGTAATTCCACTGCCGAGGAGGGGAAGAATAAAATAATAATATATATAAAATGATGAATTAACAATTGAAGAACAAAAGTAGAAACCTGAGGAATAGATAGGTAATCAAATCATAAAAAAACAATAAAATAAAAAAAATATAATTAAAATGAAAAATGGTGTCCATACGGGAGAGATAATGAGGACGAGGCCGAAGGGTTCCTTCACAATGAAGCCAGAACCGGGCTTGTGAACGAGAGGCACAGACTTCTCCTCAGGCTTCACCCACTCGGGAAGGTTCGAGAGGGCAATCGTGGCCTCCTTAATTGAGCCGTCCACCTGATGAAACAAGGCTGAGGAAAAACAGGGGGGATGCCCAGAATGGGAAAACGATAGTTACCTCAGAGCCAGCGATCAACTCAGTTGACCTCAGGTCGGCCTTGAGGGCGGCAATGATCTGTTGTCGAATGTCAGGCCACGTTACGATTGTTGGATGAAAAGGACAATCGTTAAGATGGGACCTTGTCACGATTTTCTGTGAGCATCTTCACCAACTGGCGCAATTGTTGGAGACGCCAAGCAAGATCCAAAGTCTTGCCGCTCTTCCAGGTCCTGCGAATCCTCGCCACCAAGGAGGGGATTACATTGATGTCGGTGTAGCTCGCTTCCATCTTCTCACACAAAAAAAAAACACACACACACAAATAAATCAGGATCCAAGGTGGAGATCAACGCTGCAGAATTGTACTCGCACCCCAACCAAGTTGTTGAAAATCAAAGAGGTGAAGCAAGTTGACCTTGTCGAAAAAACTTTTCCACCCCATTCGCCGCGATACCGCGTCACCCATTGGCCAAACCCAACCATCAAACACGCGACTGGCTCAGATCATCGGCTCTTTTCACATTGGGCGGAGAGTTCATATGACTGCTGCATAGCACGTTGCAATTATGTTGAATACTGTTATACTCTTGCTTTGCAACAAAAAAAAAGTCCACTCCTGAAAATACATGAGCCATCCTAGGAGAGTGTGAGGCTCTCACGATCGCGTGTGGCTGTGGGCGTGTACAAGACCTTGCCTCCACTTAACTCTCGCTTGATCATATCCTTGATCATCTTTCCACCTTCTCGCTTGTGTGCCGAAATGTCGGCGATCGACTTGACGTCCGCAGAGAAGAGGTGTTCTCGTTCATCATCGTCTCCAAGCTCATCCTCGAACTCACGCCTTGTTGAGAACGGTTATAAGTAAGAGATTCCTGAGTTACACTTGGTTAGAGAAGGAGTACCTGTTGGTAAACCAGAAAGTGATGCCCGCAAGAAGGCCGCCCAGGAGAGGGGCGATCCAGTAGAGCCACAAGTCCTCAAGCGGACCAGCGTCCTTAATGTGAATAGCATGTACCTTCGTGGTTCCAGGTAGGTGAGCAAAGATGAGCAGCTGTCCGATGCGAAACGGACAAACAAAGTGAGTTCATGTTACCACGAGCACTCCTGTGCCGACCGCAGGATTGAAAACACCACCCGAGAGAGCTGCCAAAGGAAGATAAGTCGATTATTGGGAGGGGGGCTCAAGTCGATACTGAAGAAAGAATATATGCAGGTTCTCGTACGGCCAACGGTGACAGCTCCGGCAAGAACGGTGAAGCCAATGGCCAGCCCGAAGAAGGAGTTGCCGGCCTGAGTCGCCGTGGTTGCCGTCTGAAGTACCATCGTGGCCAACAGAAAGGTCCAAACTGCCTCAACTCCAAAGGCACGGCCAGTGCCCACCCCTCGGCCTGCCACAACATCAACTCTTGAGTCAATGTATCTATCTCAATGGAGAAGGACCGCCGGTTTACCGATCGACACAGTCTCGTCTTTAATAACCCAATAGAAAAAGCCCGCAAGGAGGGCAGCGAGCACTTGAACAAGAACGTAGATAAATGCATCCAGCCCGCTTATCTTTTTCCTACGACTAACCCACACAGCAAGGGTCACGGCTATAACAGAGTAGGGCAAGTAAGTAAGCAGGGAAGCCAGACAGTGGGAACGCTCGTGCAGGCGTACCCGGATTGTAGTGCGCACCTGCCGCCGGGCATGGAAGACAACGTGGAGGTCAGTTACCCCATAAGGAAGAGCATACTCTGGGAGGCGCGCACCGGAGATGTGACCCCCCGCAAAGACAGCTACCACTAGAGTCAACCCGATGCCAAAGGGAGCCAAAGGAGACGAGCTCATTGAGTTGAGGCCAACGGAGGTGACGAGGAAAAAGGTCCCAATGAACTCAACAATAAAGGGTGCCAGCACATTGCACGCCTTGTTCAACCAGTAGGGAAAGGTAGTCGGCATCGGTCTGTATGCTTTAGATTTACTGACTGCTCAAGTGTGTCTATAAGAAAGAAATGTCGGCGTAAAAGGAGAGGAAAAGGTAGGGGAATAAAATCCACCGTTCTAACGGCGACAGCAGAAAGGCCTGTGAAGTAACACTCCGAGACCAGAGCAGCCTATTAGTCCTGGCTCCGGCCCTTCATAGGGCGAGCGATAGTGGCCAGGCGACCAACCTTAGCGACGTCCGGCGCACCACAATACCTTGGGCGCAGGGTATCTACGCTCCGGCCTTACCCAGATAGTAGATACGCAGCATCTTTCCTTTGCCGACAACCAGACCACAAGCTGGCCATGCACCAACCGCCTTGTGAACCAGTGATCGTTGCCGCTTTTCAACCTTAAACGGTGACACCGTTTGTCTCTGCCGCGTCGCCTTTGTTGGTCGGGTCAATCTGGAGGCTGCTTGGTGCTGCAGTGGAACAGAGTCCCATTACAGGAGAGTGCAGATGAGGAAGATATTCAAATATTTTCGATCTATATCAGAAAAGAAGTGGGGAATATTGTGTTGTAGGTGATTTGCTCACAATATTTCGGCATGAAACTCTGGCGAAGTTGCTTTGCCATTGAAGCATATTTCCAGGGAGAGGAGCGCACAGAACGGCACAAAGAAAACAGTGGTAGAGACATCAAGGTCAAGATGAGGCCAAGGAGATGAGACAGCAGATACATTAGAGGCAAATGTAAAATTGGAAAGAGGATGCCTCCGAATGCTCTATGTCAAGACACTTGTCTTCTGCTGTTCACTGCTCTTCAGTCGGTCTGATAGCCATGTTTTGCTAGATTTTCACCAGGCGTCCACATCAATCGCGAAGCAGTGCCTTCGTACATCCCTGGTTGGACTACCACTCTACCTGGACCATTGGCTTTGATTAGCTGATGTATGACATTTTGATGCCGCTTAAGGTGCCAGAGGGGTTTCCCTCCACCATAAGTGCTAGTCATACCGATGTTCCCTTGTTGCAGCGTGCAGGAGGGACCTGGACTTCGCCTCTGTGGCATGTTCTCTTCCACTCCGAAAGCCAGCATATATCTGGTCTTTTTCTCATTCTCATTTTCTCTGTCATTTCTAGCCTCGAAAGAGTTTGGAATTTTTCTCGCGAACATAAAGCGCGTCCAATGCCCAACAGAGTCAGAGTTAGCCTTTTTTGCTCTGGTGACGTAACCGCCCCCCTCCAGAGGGGCATAAGTAGGAGGGTTCCCGGCTGTCTGGTCATTCTCTTCTTCTCCACACAACATACAGGCATACCCTCCCAGACCCGAGCCTCATACCACCAGTCCAGCCAAGTACCAGCACCACCTTACCGTGCCACTGGCCTGCGCCGACCTCCCAGAGCAAGGTGCGTTCTCCTTTCCCTCAACAGACTCACCCCCAATTTTGCTTTGGGTCTAGCCGCGTCTGCACAGCAGATAAGTTGACAAAGGAGAGCCAAGTGCCTCGGTACTCATCCAACACAGCATACTTTTACCATACATAAGCCCTTACCCCTTACCTGCGGACAGGAGGTGAGCCAGGCCGGCTCCCTTAGGAGAGAAAGTAAAGAAAACAAGACAAGGAAGCGATTTCTTCACCAAGCGCTGAGTATGTCTTCCCTCCTCCGACTAAATCTTCCTCTCCTTAGTTCAATTAGCACCTCCACGCTCGCTTGTGACTCACAACTCCCCTCTAGGTGTGCTTGGAGGCCTCGCCACTACCAGCTGAGACACAGTCATTGCAGGCAGGGCAGCCACTACTCGAAAAGGGTCCAATTGACGGATTACGTAGATGGGCGTCCGCGTGAGATGAACTGTACAACGACCAGCAACAAACTGCACGAAAGCTCCGAACGCCCTTCGATAACAACAAAATCGCTGCCCCTGCTACGCCAACAATGCTAACCTATACACGCTGCAAGATGCGAAATCAAAAATCAAAAAAAAAACATCAGAAAAAAGCTGAAGATTACGAGAGCGCGACGGCCTTGAAAGAAAACAATAAAGCTACCCAGTTTCGTCCTTTATGATGAGTACTGATTACGTTCAAAGACGAAACGTTTGTTCCCGAAATTATAGAGATTCAATCATCTTGTGCCTTGTGCCTTGTCCTTGGAGCTTTGTTAACTTGACAAGGATTATTCACTACAGACAAACGCCCTGTTTGAGCCTTGAGCTGCAGACGTTGGCTAGGGCGTGAAGGAAAAATCGGGGGGAAAGGCACAGAGTTTAGAAATGAACCTGCTTTAGGTCTTCCGAATGTTACGAGTACACTGCCACGGGCCTACCCTACCGGGCATAGAACTTCCAGCACTTCCTTAGAACGTTCTTGGGAGAATTGGAGTAGGCATCTATCGCGCGCTTCAGGATGTCCCGATTGATGATCCCCACTAAGCTTCCGTTATTGGTCACGTAGGCCTCCGTCAACCGGAACGTGATGAAGAGCATGTGTATCTGCAGAAGGCAATTGTTTGCATTTCTTAGGCACAACCTGGGCACGTTCAAGAATGTTTGCATACTTCTGTAATCGGCATGATGTCTATGATCTGTATGGGCAGCGGGGTATACGGCAGCGCTGGCAGCGACTTACGCTCCTCGGGCGACAGCTTCACATCTGCATAACAAGCACGCCGTCAGTAATGCATGCACGCAGGCAAGGCTTTTTGGACCTCGCACCATCTTCTTCAAACAGCTTGAACTTGCTGAGCAGCTCAGACTCGGTGAGGGTGATGACCTGTTCGCCCGACGTCTTCCGTGCTGCCCTCGCCCCCACGCCTACGCGCCACGGTCAAGAAAAGGGGGAAAAAAAAAGAAAAAGGAAAGCAAGGTGGGAAAGGGAGGCACTTCGGCGCCGCTGATCGAACGTGCCGTAGGGCTTGGACGCGGTCGTCAGGCTGCTGCCTCGTCGGCCCAGGCCAGCGGTCCGGCCCACGTCGTCCCAAGCGTGGAGGGACGCCACGGAGGACGCCAGCCCACGGCCCACCCTGCGGGACACCGCGGACTCGTCATCCTCCGTGTCGTGCGATTCGTTGAGCGCGTTGACCACAATCTGGAAGCACTGGAGCAGGTAGGCGGTGAGGTCTCGCCTCTCCACGTAGCCCTTGAGCGTCATGGATTCTGAAATGAAACACTGTGTTTTTAAAATACCCGTTTTGCGTAATAAATAATAATAATCATAATCATCATATATAACAATAATTTGCGAACCTTTGTCCTTGACGACGGGGAAAATGTTGAGTTCTTTGTTTTTCGACAGGAGGGCCGCCACCTCCTTGGGCGTGGAGTACTGCATAACGCAAGGCACGTTGGTGTTCATGATTTCGCCGGCAGTCACTTCATAGACACTGCGGATTGCATTGGTAGGTTAGTTTCACGATCTGGATACGTTGCAACACAACCGAAATATGGAATACCTGGCATCGAGATCGGGCAAGAATGGCAGGTTACGCAGTATCGTTATCTTGTCATAATAGCTCTCCGACAGCAAGCGCGACACAGCCACCGAGCAGCTCACTGCAACCTGAAAAGAAAATGAAGAGCAAAAAAAAAACATACAAGGTCAACAACACAAGAAGCGAGAGGGAAACAGAAGGAAAGTCGAGGAAATGGGCGAATGTTAAACCGTTATGGGAATAACGAGGTTTAGTTGACCCGACATCTCAAGCATGATGATTGCTGTCGACAAGGTGTGCGTCACTCCCGCGGCGAATGATGCAGCTCCTGTGTGTGATTGGTTGGTTGATTGGTTCAGATATGTGAGTGTTTCGACGAAAGAGGGAACTCGAGAAGGGGACAAAACCTGCGATGGCGTAAGTGGCAGGGATGATTGCCGTCGCGATGTCCTGCTCGAAGTAGGCGAGACCGGAGGGGAACATATCGCGCAGGTATTCGCCCACCACACGGCCCAAGCCCATGCCTAGGCCAAGTGCGTATGTTTGGTCAATTGTGCCGGAAAAAGAGTAGGGAAATGGAAATGGAATGTATGGTATTTTCGAGAAGGGGAGAAGGAGTGTACCCATGACCAGGCACGGCCCGAATACACCGCAGGAGATGGGCATCGTCGCCGCCAACACCGATCCCGAGAACTGAGCAACGAACCGGAGTTAGTATAGTACAAAGGCGACGTGTGATGGATTTGATTTTATTTCGGGGCTATCTGTCGCGGTAAAGTCTTGACGACGAGGAAGGGTCTCGAGACGCACCCGAGAGAAGACGAAGAGAGCGAGCGAGACATAGAAGGGGAGTACGAGCCAGTCCCTGGCGTTCTCTCCAAAATCGTCGAGCGTCCCCACATGCGACAAATCTTGCATGGCGTCGTGAACGCTCAACTGCAGATACAGGAATGACGAACCAATAATGAGCGAGCAGAAGATCGATCAGAGGCTTCGAAACGCATATTCTAATAACTACAACTCAGCACAATACCGATAAAAAGCGGAAATTGCCGGGGAACGTAAGTAGGGCCGTGTAAATGACCACGAAGACGCCATACGTGTATGGGCTGCGCGCCATTGGTCGAAATTAGATGTGTCTTCAAAAATTCAAAGCATGAGAGGAGAAAAGGCGGGTACTGTGAGAAGTAGAAGAGAAAACGCTTCCAGGCCGAGCCGCGCTCATCGGACTGCGCGACGAGCCATCGACGCCCGAGTACGACGTTGCCGAAGATCCACACGAACACGGCGCCCAATATCCCACCCAACACGCCTTGACCAATGGGGTGAAAGGCGAGTGACGTCAACAACGCAACAACGCGATTGGAGGAAAATTTGACTTGGCTTGGCTGGAAACTTTACCGACAAGCACGTAGAAGCCGAGCTCGGCCCAGACCCACGAGTCGCGGGGCATTTCGGAGACGAGGATATAGGGGCTGGTGGTGAGGAAGCGATTGACAAGCGAGGCCACGACCGCGCAGTAGAAGGAGTAGAAGTAGTTGCGCACGGGAAAGTACGTCGATGTGACCTCAATGCTGAACAGCACACCTGGTTTCGGTGGAACGAGGTTACATGGGAGGTTGCATGGGGGGCGAAGGATCTTGGATGCTTACCTCCGATGGGCACGTTGACGTCGGCCGCAATTCCCATTCCACAGCCCACGGCAAGCATCACCTTGTGCATTGTCTTGCTCTGTACGCCCGTGCAAGATTATGATTCGGCAGTTCGATAACAATGTTGGTATGTAACCCACTCACCTTATTGATCAAGTTGAACAGCGGTATTTTACATAGAAAATGAGCCACTAGCGCACACAAGTGTATGAAAGGGCCGCCTTTGCTCAACATCAGACCTGCGGACGCAAAATTAGCATCAGCTACTTGACCCCATTAGGATGATGAGGAGAAAGATGATAGGGATGATGGTGAGACACACCCGCGGCGGCTCCTGCTATCATGCTGCCCAGTCGGGCGAAGAAGATGCTGGGGGCGAGGAAGTTGTTGAGCTGCACGCCCGACAAGATGCTCTTCATCTCCGGCACGCCGCTACCCTGGGCCGCCGGATTAATCCGGACAAACGCCATTGACACGCCTGTGGTTGAGTTAGCTGCGGATGCAAGAAAAGAAAAGAAAAGAAAAGAAAAGTGTGCTGTACATCCAAGTGCGAGCATAAAGAGAAACCATAGAGCGTATTGGCTGTAGTAATTGCTCACAAGCCCCTCAGCCATGCGGAAATGCACTATTAGAGAAAAGGGAGAAAAAAAAACAAGAGCGAGCAATGAGGAAAGGAGAATTGAAGAGGAGAGTCAAGGGAGGGGAAAGGTACAATCGCGGCCCCAGCCGACAGTAATGTCAATCAGACTGCCCAGAATTCCACACGTAAGTCCCAAAAGGGGAAGAAAGAGCCACAGGAAGCGATGTTGGTTGCCGAAAAATAGCCATAAGTCGCTCACCTGTCCGCACACCCACCGCATCCACTTGGGCAACCGCCGCCTGCATTTAAAATGCCATATATTTTTCGAGATTTTTTTTTGGTTTTATTGTTAGGATTGAATTTTCAGGTAGTTTGTTTTCGATTTTTTTTTTTTTTAATAATTTCACATCATAATTAACAAAAATTGAAATAGAAGGGATGACTACGTACATAGCATCAGACTCGGTGGGTAGAGCCGATGGTGGTGGCCTTGGCGCCAACTTGGGGCGGGGTCGCACGACACGCCGCTCCTGATATTTGCCGAAGGTCTCGGCGGCCTTGAAGTCAAATTCCACGGCCTCCGTGCTGATGGTGAAGATGGGCGGCAATCTGCGCCTCATCTCCGCCAACACCGCCGGGCTGGGCACAGTGCCGGGGGCTGTGTGGCCGGGATCGGTTAATCAACGAGCACTAGGAAGAGGGGAAAGGGGGTGACGAACGCACCTACATAGGTGCCAGTAAAATTAAGGGAGTTCCGCGTGTTGAGGGATGAAGTGGGCAACGCGGATGTGGAGGAGTAAGGAGAAATGGAGGGGGAGCTCGACAGAGAAGACGAGGTGTAGTCGCTGTCGCTTGCGTCGCTGGTCTTGGCCTTGTAGTTCGAGGTCTTCTGGTATCTGCCAGAACGAGAGAGTAGTGGAAGGCGCTCGTCCAATGCCGTAGAACGGCGTGAAGAAGAGATGGAAGATCTGTTGAGGTCGTCCCGACCACCGCCCTGCTCGACATCCATGCACTCTCCATCGAGAAAGGCATCCAAATCCTCATCGCTTGAATCTTCCCCAGTAAGCTTAAATCTGACCTCGCCAGGTGCTCGCGTCGTGCCCCTGTCGTTTCTGCCTGCGGTGTTGCTTTCGCGTAGTGTTTGGCGCAGCGTTGGGAGGTCGGACACAGACTGCTGAAGAATATCGCCCCAAGCATAAGATGTGGAAGACTTGCCTCCCTTTCTGAACAGCTCCTTCCTTCGCTCCAGCACATCCACAAAATCAGTGCGTCGTCGTGTGTTCCACGTGCTACTGCTTTGATCAGAGAGCCGCTCATCCTCCTCACCGACTTCTTCTTCTTCTTCTTCTTCTACGACCACTGGCGAACTCTGCACTGGCCTCCGGTCTAAAGAGCCACTCTCTAGATCTTCCATCTCCAGCTCCTCTTTTGTTGACTTTGGATGTCCATGGTCCATCGTGCAGGCGGACTCACCAACTGCAACTCTTTGCCTGGGTTGCTCTGTTGGGGAGTGCCTTGATCGCATAAAAGAGAAAATAAATTGAAACGTTCTATTTATGCCCGGCATGCCATGCATGCCCTCACGTCAACACCCTCTCTCCTGCAAGTCCGCAATTCGTGCTGCAATGTCCACAAAGGACGGTCGGAGCCGCGGATCCTGGGCCCAGCACTCCTCCATCAAGCCCACGTAGCCGGAGTACTGCTCACGGTGTTCAACCGATACCTCCGGTCGCTTTTGCTGGCAGAAAGTGAGTGAACCGAAAACTGCAACCACAATTCGTTTCACCAGCAATTATTTAAGGAAACAAACGTGTATATCCGGGTTTGACGATGCAATATTTAAATACCTTCCTCATCTTTTGGTCAATGGCCGAATGAGTAGTACTGCCTTGATACGCCTGGCGGCCCTCAAGTACCTCGTACATGAGCATCCCGAACATGAAGACATCGGCCGGGAAGGAATAGAACTGGCCGTCTTCTGTTGCTTCAGGTGCATAGAGGCGCATGTTGCCTCGTACAGTGACCAGATGATTCTTGTCTGTGGGGTTCGGTATCTTTTTCTCGACTCGTTTTTCTTCTTGTACATCCTCTCCAGACACGGCCTCTTCGGATTGTGCCGCCTTCTGCTTTGGACTTGGCCTCTCCTGTCGCAGACGAATAAATTCATCGTATCTACGCAACCTCTGCTCGGCTTCATCCTCCTCGAGAATCTGACACACTCCAAAGTCGGCAATCTTCGCCACCAGCAGTCTTGCTCGGCTGTCACCCGAGTCGTGTTCTGCATCGCTTATGAGGACGTTGTCGACAGACAGATCGCGATGAATAATTCCCCTTTCGTGAATATGCGCCATTCCACGTGCCACATCAAGTAACACTGCGCAACCAATGAGAAAGAGAGGAGTCAATCGCTTGGCAACGTGAGGTCCTGGGATTGGGTGTACAAAGTACATGAAAGAATGATACACATGTCGTGCTTGCGGCCCCACCGCCTTTCCGTGCTCCATTGCCAGCGATCCGATCGGCGATAGGTTGATTCCGATTCGCCCTCTCCAGCAACCTTGTAACCAATCATTTGTCCGTACTCGTTGCTCAGGAAATGGGCAAGGCAACCATGCGTTGCCAGCTCCAACACCATGAAGATGCGATCGGCGATCGCCCCTGCGCCCACGTATCGGATCACACGGCCGTGGTCCAATCGCCTATGCAGCCAAACATGACACATAAGTCACCAACCAATAGGAACACAACGCATCGACGAAGAAGGTTCCGGATTGGATGACACTCACTTCAGCGCACGTATCTCGTTGCAGAACATCTTGAGTATCCGACGCGGCGGCTCGCGGCCTCCGGATGAGTAATAGGAGACCTTGACGGCAACCGGTCGCTTTTTGTGCATCATCGCAAAGGCCTCCGATCCGATCCCTCGCCCGATTCGCTCGGCGCTGGTCTCCTCTTGACCGTCCATGAACCGCAAAGAACTCCACTGGATCTCAGGACCTGCGAACATGTTCACTTAATTCAACCCCTAAAGAGTTAAGCGTTCGGATAGCGGGCTCTACCGATATCGAGTCCAGGCAGGATGCCACTGGCCAAGTCCTGGAGGGTCATAGAAAGACCAGCAGACCTGAATCACGTGCATTGTCGTCAACAAATCAGGAAAAAAAAGAAGGTTGTCATGCAACCAATCATAAGGAAAGGCAACGCACTTGGGGCCTCGCGGCGGAAGCAGGTTGTGCTGGCGGATATAGTCCCAGACTGCCTGCGGAAGGAGTCGCCGGCAGACTTGCACCTCAACCGCCGGATCTCCGCAGAGGAAGGCATCGCGCACGAGAGAGGCGCTGGCGTCCAGATCGCGCCAATTGGCTGACTGGCCGGCGTCGTCATCGAAGGCGTCGGCCACGACGAAGTCGATGAAGTGGGAGTCATCCGACGCGTGGGTTGTCGCTCCCGGAATCGATGCAGCTTTCACTCCCTGCATCTTCTTACGGAACAGCTCTTCGGGGTCGAAGTCGTATTTGCGGTTCACCACGCACACCATGGACGACGTCTGCACAGGCAATAGAACTTCAGGTCAAGAGAACCAGATGAAGAAGAGGAGGAGGAGCAGTAGCAGCAAATCAATGCGTGCTATTGACACCTTATTTTTGAAGGTTCCGACCCGTTGCAAGGTGTCCGCACCGAACACGCAAATCACCCGCACCTCCCCCTGAGCTGAACGTAATATCGCGCAACAGCGGTTGCGCAGGGCATCAGGGCCCACTGCGGCCTAGAATTTTGGGCATCTCTGAAGGCTCGAAGGCCGCACCTGAAGATCCGTCGCGGTCGGAGTTGAAGACCTCCCAAACGTGCCTCCGTGCTTTGGCCGCCGGCGCGTTGTGCTGCGCGGCCCAGAGGTCGGGCCGGATCCAGGTTCTCCCCTCAGCGGCGAGCTCTATCATGCGCGCGCGATGATGCGCAGGAATGAAGCCTGATGGGCAGTGATCTGTGTATGTGTGTAAGCGAAACATGTTGTT
>CDFF01069031.1:0-10544 GCA_000826265.1 Acanthamoeba culbertsoni
TTTTTTTTTGGTTTGTTTTCATGGTGTTAATGGTCCACTGTATACAAGAGCAAAGAAATGTAACGGGGTCTATAATATATATATATATATAAATTACCCTTCTCGGCGAGTAGTCGCTTGAAAACCTCCTGTGTGGGGTAGAAAGCCATCTGCTTGAGTGCGGTGGTGCACACGTTAAACACCATGCCGTTCCAAAAGCTTCGCTTGGAGCCCAAGTTGGTCATGTCCACTTTGCCTAGCTTTCTGCTGTGGAAGAAGTATCTGCACAAGAAGGGGTCAACATGAGACTTTTGGCTGAAATTGGCAACTACTTGCCACTGTAAAATGTGCGATGATGGATTTTTGGCCTTGCATCGCAAGATTATTTTGTAGCAAAGGACCAATGTTGTTACCTGATGCGTAGGACATCTACTGGGTGAAACACAGCAGCGTTGGCCACTCCCACAAAGGTGCCTGTGAGGTACATCGACCACAGCTCGCCGGTAGTCAGGTGTCCTGAAATTCGAGCCCGCCAGGACATTTTCGAGGGCTCATCGCCCGAGCCAGAAGCGCTACGCTCCTGCTCCACAGACGGTCTCTCCATTGTGGGGTGGGGCGTACTCCTCTATTTAGAGCCCAGTCCTGTATTTGTTGCCCCCCTTCCTTTTGCTGTGTGCTCTTCGAACCGGTAAAGGTCAATAAATGCGGGCAGGGAAAATGTTTTCAACATTTTTTCTCTTGGAACCAACGACTTTTTTATTCGTGTATTTTACAGTACGTCACACTACTGGGTTGCGTATGGCTGAGAGAGCGACGAGCTAGAAGGTGGAGTTGAGGAAGTAGAGGAAGAGGGAGACGAAGAAGAGGAGGAAGAGGAAGAAGAGGTAATCGACAACGATGCGGACGAGCCGCCCCCTCGGCTGGGCGGGCTTCTCATCTCTTCGTCTCTTCGCCGCTGCGCCCTTTGTTCGAAAGAGGTCGTGACTCGCGTGACCACCGTCCACATGATGGCCTGTCCGGGCGCCAGTCGCATGAGACGCGGCACCAGCCCCTTCCACAGGGCAAACAAACCTGCAAGCAAAAAAAAAAACAAAACACATTTTTATTGGAATTATTGGAATTAGTGTAGTTGAATTTTGGTGGTATTAACTATTCGTTTGGTATAAAAATAATAAAAAATACAATAAATACCTTCTTCCTTGTAAATGGTGCCTACTGTGCCCAGAACGCCTCGATATTTGGGCTGTTGGCCCGGCTCGATTTTTTGTCCCATGAGACGTGTCTTGATGACGTCAAGCGGACAGTTGAGACACGGTCCTTAATTAGCGTAGAAGCATATTTAGCATTTTCGGTTAAGTAATTCGAATATCAAGTACGTGTATGTGTGTGTGTTTTCAGTCGATGTATTTACCCATTGCGCCGGCTATGGCGCCGGACAGCATTGTTTTCCACACAGCGATTTGCTTTCCTGCCTCCTTTTTCCAAATCCACTTATCGAAAATTCCGACGACCTGGCGTTTTATTTATTAATTGATGCATTTATTTATTTAATTGTATGGGTAAGAATTGCTATGTTGGACTTTGTATTATTCTAGACTTATAAATAATTCAAAAATAATATTTATATTTCTATATAAAAATAAATATTACATACCATAAAGTTGCAGGCCTGATTGGACCCGTTGCGAAGGGCTGTGGGGATGACGCCCTTCCAAAGGGCACGCGCTCCCTCCTCTCTCAAAATTGTAACCGCTGTTTATAGTACATAAATTAATTGATAATTTTTTTCTTTTAAAAAATGCTTATATATATATATATTGAAAAATTTAAAACGTACCCGCATGAACGGTGTTTTTGTATTTCCGGTTCTGAAAGCCCTCCTGTTGTTGCATTCTGGTTTTAATAACCTCAAATGGTGTTACGATCAAAAAAGCTTCCAAAACGCCCGCACACAGACCTACCCAATACCCCATTTTAGTTCAATTATATATATATATATTATCATATATTATTTGTACAATATATAGAAATATATATAATATACCTGATCCAAAATTTTTCCACATGAGAACAGTTTCGCTGGGCTTCTTTCTGGAGACCATCGATTTGCTGGCCGATGCCGATGTCGACGTCGACGATGACGCCGCCGCGGCATCTCCGCTGATGAGGCTCCGGAAGAAGGAGAAGCTGCCCATGCGCAGGGCATACTTGAGGGTGAGGTGTGTGACGAAGGGGGTGAGGCCCTTGTACAGCGCGCCGAACCCTTCCTCCTTATAGACCGTACGGGCGCAGTAAAGGAACGAATCGCGATACCGGCCTTTGCTATTGCCGCGAAATTTCAGAGAAATGCGAGTTAGAATACTCAATCAACGAGAAGGAGGTAAAATTTTGTAGGTCAACCGACCTATCAAGCTGAAGGCGAGTCTTCGTGACGTCGAGCGGTTGCAAGAGGATAGCCTCCACAGCCCCGCCGAGTGAGCCGGCAAACACCTGAAGAAGAAACATCACATTGGAAATGTTAATCCTAAGAAATTATAATAATTTTTTTTTGGTTTATTATTCCTTTTTCACAAGGAAAATGGACAGAAAACGTGCCTTCACCCATGGGCTGATCAGCGGGGGATTGTTTTTGTTCTTGGGGTCGGGAGAAGGAGAAGAAGTCGAAGGAGAGGTGGGAGAGCTGCTTTCCGAGGGCGTAGAGGCCATTAATCCTGTGGCAGATCAACGAAACCGGTGGTGAGCTGGCGTTGCACCACTTCCTCATCTCTTCGAAGATATGAAGGTTCTCGCAAGCGAGAACGTACGTGACGTCGAAAAGGAGGTGGAGTGCATTTACAAAATTGATTAAATTTAATCGAAGCGCTGCGTTGCAGATTTGCAGTTGTATTGGGCACAATTCGGGTGCAAGCAAGTGTGTCGTTGTTGTGTACCTTCCGCTGGTGAGATGCGAGTGTGCGGGCCCAAAATTGTGAAACTGTTGCTCCTTGTCCCACAGGTCTACCTATTCACGTGCGACAACGCTCAACTTCTGGCTTTCCCTCCTTTCGAGTTGTCCCAACGTCCCAACACCGTAGTGATTACTCCCTAATGAGAAGGCATAAATTCGAGGAATTTTCGAGCGCGTGCTAATTTCACCATGGGATTGTGTAGACATGCTTTTCTTCTTAAGCTTTTGCTTTCTTTAATTGCATTACATGCGTCGTTTCGCAGATCAGATGGTCCCCCGCCGCGTCCTTCACGATGGTTACCCAGCAAGTCGGTTTACCTGTCCGACGTCGCCTGTGGGTGGCTAATTTGTAGATCGCATCTTCTATGGAAGCTCACCTGCAATGGTAGCCTCGCCGGTCCTCTTTCCCTTGGCTTCCAACGAATCGACCAACTCGTCCAGCCTGCTTGGATAACTGTCTTGTTCGCAGTCACCCTAACAGAGGGAAGAATCCACTGCTTCTCAGCTAGAAGAGAGATGATATCATCAAAAGGATGTTCATCATACCTGGTCAAGCGCCTTGATGGAGAAGGTGAGGTCATCCGACCTTGTGCTCATCTTGCGCGTGGTGCCGGAATAGAGGTCGCCGTTCTTGCTCATATGCGGAGGCAGCTGGAACGTTACCTTTCCACCGTTGTACTCATGAGTATGGGTGACCCAGCTGTCATAGAGATACATGTCACCTGGAATAATATTGGTCGAATTGTTCAAATCCCATCAGTCCAAAGTTTTCTATATAATGCTCATATGGGGAAGGAGAGACGCGAACTTAAATCCCAGTTGGTCTTAAGCTCGAGAGTGACCGAGATTCCGCTGCCGTTGCTCATGGTGACAGTCACGGGGGCGTTCTTGTTGGGGAAGCCCTGCTCCAGGAGTTCCTCGGTGTTCTCGGAGATATAGAACGGATTGCCCAGCCTTCGAACCACACCCCAAGAGAGGAGCCGTTAATGACTGTAGGGTGAGGGTTGGAATCGAGACCGGCATGCTTTACTTCTTGTCGCTGAGCGTGTGCTTCTCAAAGACGTACACCTGCCATGCGTGGCCCTTGAGCAACTCACTTTCATTCCACGAATCCTTTGCTGTCTGCCTTGGCCGGTCAGTTTTCATGCCTCGGTAGAGTGAGTCTAATGTGCTGGCAGCCGAGTTACCTTGGCTGCCGTCTTGACCTTAAGGTTCTTCGCAAAGTTCCTAAACTGTACGTAATACTTCTGGCCCTTGGAGAGCCCTGTGACCTCCTTCACAGTGGCCAGGGTGGTGGATATCATCCAGTGAGCTGTAATAGGACTCTCCGTCTTGCAGGTCAGCGTGGGACTGCATAAGTCTAAGCGACAAGCCACCACGATGTGGCTGTCGGAAACGACAAACAACGCACCGAGGCAACACACTTTCAGAGATGCTTTATTAATAAAGGGGTAATTGGTCACAGAAAATATTTGACCAAGTCAACCGGCAAAGGCTATCGATAGCTGGGAGACAACCATGAAGCTAACATGTTGTTCTGCTAGTTGCGCTTAGTCATGGTAGCATTTCATCGATAAAGTTAATTCTATTTATTGCTCAGTAGGTGTACGTCCTCGTTGCGGTACCCCAGTTCAACTCTTCCCGTTCGAACTTGGGCTGATGGTGATCTTGCCCCAAGGGTATCCGCGACCCCAGGGAAGCCAGATCTCCCCTCAGTGCTCCACATGACCACAAGCCCACTGAAGAACTTCAAGGTGGGCTCCATAGGCTGCAGCTGATAAAGTGTAGGGGTCCCAGGGATGTCCGATGTTCTGAGATAAAAAGGGAAAGATGGCACTCTTGCAAGTAGTGCCCAGAGGATGTTTAACCTCCTAGGGTCGATCGTGAAGTAACAGGTCGTACAGAAGAGAATCAGCAGGACCAAAACAATAGGTTTCTTACTATGATCACACTCACATAAGAGAAAGCTATTCTGAAGATGCTTTTCGGAACCTATGAGCTGATGCTGGCCTCACAGCTTGGAATGTGATCTATTGTCTTTGGCAATTAAGTGTCTTCATTTCTATCATGCCTCCTCGGACATATACTTAAGGTGTAACTACGTTTGCCCCGTACACAACAGAGTTAAGCAGCACAGCGGCACACCATGTGGACGAGCCTCTGGACTTATGCGCCTACGCCCGAGCAACAAGCCTACCTCGAAAGGAAGAAGGAGCTTTCGCGCCAGGTGCAGGAACTGGACCAGCTGGTGAACGATCAACGACCGGAAGATGAAGATGAAGAGAGGCTCAGACTGGCTAGCCTTCTGCCAGCTGCACCACACACTTCTTCACAGGGGCCAAGCAACCAGTCTTTTACAACCGATGCGTCCGCTGATGAAGCGGGGCAGCCTCAGACGACCTCCAGTCACTCCTCCTCGTCCTCTTCCTCCTCTTCTCAAGGGCCTGCATCTTTCGGAAAGCAGGTTCTCTCATCTTCTTTGATCATCCCCTCCGTGGAACTCGACAAGCGTCTGAACGAGCTCGAATCTACCCTCAACAACTTCATCCTCAAGCTTACCTGGAACGAGCTCTACCCCTATGAGGAAGAGAAGCGTGCCGAGGAGAAGGCCGAACTAGAACTGCTTCAGAGAAAGCTCGATGTCACTCGCTACAATCTAATCTCCAAGGTGGGCCCTTATCGCCCTCTCGATCCTACGCTGCTCTTCTCCTCCAAAGTCCCTCAAGCCCTCGCCCCCGTCTTTGCCCCTCTTGTCTCCAAGGTGAGCCCCCTCTATTTTATTCACTTTCTTTTTAGGGGAAAAAAAATCATGTTTATTTTTTTTGTTTATATATATGTATTATGCAAACAAATCGATAATAATTATTTATTTAGAGTAATAGTTATTATTATTTATCGCATCACTCATCATCACTTTTTGATAGGAGATCAGGGGCGCGGAGGACTTGCTCTCGGCGGTGGAATACAGAGAAGTAGGGGAGGGGGTTGGGACCTTCAATCTCCTCGCGTTGGACTTTTGCGAGCGGTTCATGCGCGAATCCAACGCGATGGCCTTCTGGAGCGAACTCGTAGAACGACGTGGCATTTTTAGCGCCTATTGGGGTAATTTATTGTGTTTTATTCTTTGATATTTATTATTATTATTATTTATTATTTATTATTTATTATTTATTATTTATTATTTATTATTATTTATTATTATTTATTATTTATTTTTAAGGGATTATTGATGAAAATTGTAGAGGCCTTGAGTTAAATTTTTCCCTCAGGTTTTCGAAAAACGTCAAAAAACAGACATGTAATGACGACGCCCGGGTTAAAGGGTGTTTTGCTAAACCACTCCGTTGGTTCCTTCGCTTTCATGAACGCCCTTGTAAAGCAGGTAGCGTACCTCGTCGGAATTGATTTTCGAATTCGTATAGACAATTTACGTATATTTTTATTTTATTTTTTCCGGGCCAATCAGGCTATCGAGCCGGTAATCTCTGCGCGGACAGAGACGCAGAGAGGCCATCGAGCCATACTTCACCCGCGCTCCTGCTTCATCTTTTCATATTCCATGGATGACATCGGGATGGGTAAGAATTTATTTTGCAATATTTATTTTACATTATTTTTTATTTTTTTATTGTTTATTATTTCCAACGATTTTGGTGAAGTTTCTGTGAATTATGAATAAAATAATTCATTCCCCTCCCCACACTCCAGCGGATCACTTCCCCCACAAGCCGGAGAAGGGCTTGGCTGTAAATGTATGCCTGGGTCGCGACTTCGTCGGCGCCAATCTGAGTCTCAACGACGATTCGGGCGCCCGCCTCTCCGTTCCTCAAGTTGCGGGTAAACCACAATTATATATTTTTTTATTATTATTATTATTCCAATTATTTAACACGAATATTAGAATCACAATCATTCATGAATAATAATAGTCACGTCACGCTTTTTTTTTTTTTTAATCTTGTTTGCTTTCAACCGCTATAGGACGGGCGATGGTTTACAGAGCGGAGGCGGAAGTGACCACGGAGACCATCACCGGCGGCGAACGATACAATATGATCATCTATTGCGACATCCGCGAGGAACCAATCAAGAACAATGTCGACGAGAATAAATCATTGGGCGCCCCCATGGAGGGGGGCTGGTTGCTGCTTGGGTTACCGGAGGCACTCCGCCACCGCGTCCTGGGATACCTTTCACTGAACGAACTCGGCGCGCTGACGTTAACTTCCAATGCCTGCTTTAAGCTCGTTTCCTATCAATCTCTCCCCGTTTGGGAACGGCTGTGTCGAGAAAAGGGATACGCTCACGCCAAGGTATATATCCAGCCTTCAATAAGAAATTAAATTTAAACGCTATAGTATAGCTTTTATTATTGTTGATTTTGATGGACGAGGATGCTTTGAATATTCTGATGAAAATATTTGTCCCAAGGACGAAAATTGGCGAAGGTCATTTATCAATGGGCACAAGGCATTACTTCTCAAGAGGTGGCGCGAACAGGAGCGTAAGAGAGAACAAAAGAAGTGCGTAATTTTGTGATATTATTTATTTATTTATTTATTTATTTATTTATTCAACTTATCATTTATTACTTTGCCAGGTTGTTTCATGAGGGAATGGCCGAAGGCTATTTCATGCATGACTTCGACGTCGTTGAGCGATTCGATGAGGAAAATGGTAGCAAGAAGAAGATAAACCCGTGGAAAAATGAAGAAGGCGAAAGTAACTTCTACGGCTTGGGACAGGACGGCATTCACGCACCACACCAGTTATGGAACGCAACATGTTGCGTTCTACAGTAAGCCTCATATGACCGCGTGTAATTAATTGTTACAATTCGTGTAACTACAGTAAATGGTTTTATTGTGCCTAAATCCATTTGTATCACTGGTCTTTTGCTCATTGTTTCTTCAACTTCTCAAGAAAGTCGTTCCACTGCCTCAGCTCGGACATGCGCACTATGGCCTGGGTAGCGTTGTCTCTGGCGTCTTGCACTTTAAAGTAGCCCGTGCCTTTCATTCTGCTTTGGGCGTGACGCGACGTGTCTCTCACGAGCGCCATAAAGCCCTCTACAAAGGCGTTGGCCTCTTCCTTGGTCAGCACACGTTGCACAGGGTCGCCTCCGCTATATTCTCCGCTGCAGCTCTCTTCAGGGGTGATGGGTCGGTAGTTCAAGGATACCGTACCAACACCATCGCGTCTCACGGTGTAGACGTTTCCACAACCATCCGCATACGTGTAGGTCTCCTCCATGATGCAGTGTCGCCGCTCAGCTGATATCAGGTAATTAAAAGAACAAAGAAAAAATGATGCAAAATGTGGAAAAAGCCAACAAGTTCCCTCCTTCGCACCCGTGGTTGTGTCCTTCTTCAACAGCCACACGCCAGCGACAAAGTATTGCTCTTGCGCCCGATGGCGAGTACCGTGCAGCACCAAGTCGTTCACCTCCCCGAAGAACATAAGTTCGCAATTACTTTTGATGACGGAGGTGATTATTGTGTGTGCTTGCTGTACTGTTTGAGTGAGGCTGCTCCTTAAGTGTCCTGTCCGTGACAGATCAAGCATTGCTCGAGTATGTTGTGCTTGATGGCGGCAAGGTGTGGGACTTCGTCCACACCTATACGCCTCCCTCGAAACGAGGCCAGGGCCTGGCCGCCAAAGTTGTTACGGTACAACTGTGTGAAAGTGCAATAGATGATGATGACTACTCACAGTGACCTTATGTTGGAACAATTTTCCATACTCCTCAGGGCGCAATGGAGCTTGTAAAGCGGGAGGGCAAAGTGAAGGTTGTGGCCTCTTGCTGGTACGTGCGAGACGACTATCTCCCTCGACACCCGGAGTACGCCGATTGCCTCAAGACACAGCCTGCTGCCTCTTAACAACCGCACCTCTGTGTGTGTGTGTGTTTTTCCTCATTAAAGCATAAATGTTTTTTTTTCTTTTCTATGAAACGATGCAGCCTGTGGTATCCAAGTCATGTGAGTGTGGGTACATCACATTATGCATTCTCATCATCACCGGGTCCAGTGGCGCGTTTATCGTTCGCATACCTTACTTTCTTTTTATTTTGATTCGCCAATGTCAGTTGCTAGGGTTGCAATCGGCATTCCCTGTACAGACCACGGTGACTGCGTCGATGTCGGCATCGCCGGCGGCATTGTTGCCCCTGTTTACGTACTCGATTGTGAGGTCCTCAACCTCCCTGACAGCTGACCCAGCATCAAGGAGCAGTTCGTCGCGGGTGATTTGAAGCGCAATCGTCACGTTCGCGCCATCACCCAATGTGTCGAAGAAGTCGCTCCTGACACTTGAATACCAGTCATTAAAGGCATCGATGCTCTGGAACACGAGGACGCCGCTCACAGGTCGCTCCGATAGTGGATCGAATGTGATCTGGGCTACGTAGGGTTCTCGCGCCAAGTCTGTCACTATTGAAACGAGATGATCGTCGCCCTGAAGGCCTGAAGCGTTGAAGTGGACAACGACAACAGATGAATCAATGGTTGTGGTGGGTGAAGGAGATGGAATGCTCGTTGCGGGTGCACTCGGAGATCCCGCAGGCAACGCATATGCCACAGCAGATAGAGTAGGTGACGAGGTTGGCGACCCCAACATCGTGGGAGACACGGATGGAACATTCGAACCCGACATGGGTCCCGTGGTTTGTCCATCTGTAATGGATGGAAGACAAGGTGAGAGGCAGGATGCAGCGACAATGAGGGGTCATCAAGAAGAGACCTGAGACCCATGCCAAGGCAAGGGAGATCAATAAGATGGTTCTAGTTGTGGCACAGCGGCTACCGATCATTACTAAAGGTGTTGAGCGATCCAAGCAAGGTGGCGGACGAGAGCTGTCGTCAAAAACCAGCAGGCGTCTTCCGCAACTGCACCTTTTTGTGATTTACTAACCCTAATGTCTACTGATCCCATCCATGATGAGAAAGCCACCCAAATTGGAGGGCAACTTTTCCCCGTTATTCCGCCAGAAATTTGTTGCCCGTGATCTCAGTCCACCATTTTTATTTTTATTTTATTTTTCGGTGGGACTTCGGCTGTCGCCTAACAGGCCCCTAAGTTCATTCGACGCTCAGGGCACCAGGCCCATTATGAATCATGGAAGCGAGAGAATAAATGTCTTCCCGCTCAGCAACGTCTTGGCTCTTTCGGTACGGCTCTCTCTCTTTATAATTAGTGTGGTGTGGATGTTTGCCCCTCGCCCGATTGGTTCAACCCGCCGCGCGGAGATACAATGTTGAGTATGCTCTTGACGCGGGACAGGCCTTGCGATAAGCGCTTGGCTCGGCCGCTGCCTCCCTCCTTGGCCGCCGCCACACCATCGCCATCGGGCGTGCCGCAGGCTTCAGGCTTCTGCGATGAAGACGAAGACGAAGACAGAGACAAAGACAAAGACGCGCCGCCGTCCAGCGAACCACCGACGGCGGCCAAATGGGCCTCTTCGAAGTCGACGTGCTTAAAGAGGTCCATCACGCTCTGCCGCTTCGCCAGGTGGTAAGGCGCTGACCTGTTTGTTGGGTTTTCGGTTGGAATTCGTCCGTTAGCAATACATCCATCACTTATGTGTGATGTTGCTCTCTCTCTCCTTCTATATATATAT
>CDFF01069032.1:0-16406 GCA_000826265.1 Acanthamoeba culbertsoni
AAAAAAAACAATCAAATGAAAAAAGGACCAAAGGGAAACCACAAGAGCAATCAAAAGCCAACATCTACCAGCTTCCTCAACCCGAGACAGCTTAAGGAGGTTCCACTACCCGCAGGTACTTGGTTTTTTCTCTCTGCAATTTTGGGGGGAGCACTGTATTAATACAGTACGGCAGGAACTTCGAGAGCTCTGAAGAAAAATGTCAAAATAATGTCCTACAATGTCCTTAAGTCGTCGTGCTCGTTTAGTTTTTATCCGCATAGCGACCCTCAACACATGCACTTTTCCTATCGGTACCTGAAGGTGTACTCTTTATCGGTATCACTGAGTGGTTTATTATAGTTATTAAAGGTTAGCCAATCAAGCGAGGGAGATCGAATGCTTGTGTCCTGACGTGGTCTGCTTGCAGGTGCGAAACCTCCATTTATACTCCTCTATCGTCATTGCTGATGATGCTTTATAGGAGGTCGATAAGTACCAAGAGTACATGTCCTATTTGAGTAAGTCCTATGATGGGCTGTACAAGAAGCGGGAAAAGGGCGATGGCTGTGCTGTCTTTTACAAGCGGGATCGATACTATCCCGGCGAGGTGCGACATCTGGACTTGGGCTATGACACGGTGGGCCTTCTCGTGCATCTGATGCCGTGTACGGCCCTTCGCAGGCCTTTTGAAGACATAATCGCCCGCCCTTTTGCTACTGCTTCCTTAACCACGTACTTCCCGTGCAGTGGAAGAGGGCGATGATGATCCGTTGCTGGTGGCCACCACTCATCTGTCCGTATGGTTTGACGACGCCGAGAGCGAAAGCATTCGGCTCAATCAGGCGCAGCAACTTCTGGCGTACTCGTCCACCTCTCCACTTCGCCTCGACGCTGATTTGAACGCTTGATCTATATTCTGTATTCTCTCCTCTTTGTACAGCACGATCGAGTCGTGGCGAAGAGAGAAAGAAGCGGAGGTGGGCAGAGACGAGTTGCCGGTCGTGCTATGTGGCGACTTCAATTCCACCCCGGCCTCTCCTGTCTACTCTCTGCTCACTTCCGGCCAGGCAATCCCCTCTTCCTCCTCATCTTCTTCCAAGCCTCGCGGAGGCGCTGGTAGGCCCTCGCGCGGCCGCGGTTCTCCACCCGCCTCGTCATCCTCTTCAGCGCAACATCAGCAGACGCCGAACTGGCGCAGCGCCTATGCATTGCATTGCCGCATAAGCGAGGCGTCGTCCGAGAGGGCTGACGAAGAGGGGAGGGCCGGGGCCGGGGAGCCTCCCTACACTACCCTGCTGCCCCACTCGGCGCAGGTGGTGGACTACATACTGTGGCCGGCCAGCTCGCGCATGCGGGTGCGACGCCTTCTGGAAATACCACAGATGCCAGAGGGTTCCGGACTCCCGTCTGCCGTCTACTCGAGCGACCACTTTAGCCTCTTGTGCGAGTTTGAATGAACCGATTGGGAATGAACAGTTAAAAGTCGTTATTTTTTCCCCGTGTGTGTTCATGGGTAATGTTGCTTTTTGTGTCGCGCAGCCGAGAGGTGCTTCCACTACTCGACTTTGATAGAACTGTAGATTTTGTAAACGAACCAGTAGCAGGAGAAGAAGCCCACCACACCAGTCAACGTGAAAAACTCGATCGAGATGATCAACGTGTAGCCTGAGTGACCGCGTGTCAGCAACACCAGAATGGAGCAACCCTCCTCCCAAGGAGGATAATTGCGTGCGCATCATACCGATATAAAGGCAAACAGAGATAGCCTTGGTGAGCTGCAGCTTGGGCATGAAGTAGAACACGGAGAACAGGAACAAGTAGAGGGCCGACGTAGCCGGCGTGAGGAATGCTCGCCACCACCAGTGATAGTCCTGCCAGAGGAGCCGGTGTAAACGCAGGTTCGATTGATAGGGAATTGCATTACCTCGCTGCATAGTTGGAAGTAGCACATGACGATTGTGATCTCCGCACAGGTGATCAAGAGGATGACAAACACGAGGAATAGGAAACCGAACAGGTAGTAGAACTGGTGCAACCAGATAGACGACCTGCGATGGGATGTCTCTGTTCAATCATAGTACTGGAAACGTTCTCTAGGGTTGGCAAAGAAGCCCCGCACCAAATGAAGAAGAGCTCGATCAAGATAGCTCCGAATGGCAGTACCCCGCCCAGAAGTATCGATAGCGCGGGCCGAGTGTACCACAACTGGGGAGGAATTTGGCGAGGAATGAGATTGACACGGATATTCGGAGGTTCTACGACAACCTGGGAGGGCGAGGATTAGCGTTGCATGGTAACGGACGTTTACCAAGCCGATTTACTGGCTTACCTCTCCCTTGAATCCGAAATAAGCGCCTGCAAATGTAAGGGGGAGCGAAACTCCAAACCACAGCAACATCAGCTCGAACAGGGTAAGGAATGGAATAGCGCCTGAAATATCCAAGCCCAATCAGTATCTGTCGCTCTGCGACCTTCCAAAAGGGAAACAGTTAGATGATACCAGAAGACTTCTGGCTCAAGATGAGGAAGTTGATCAGCAAGAAGACGCCAAAGGCAATTCCGGGATACAGGAACATAGTCTGGGGTGGAATTGCGTGTTAGATGGTTCAATGTCTTAAGGTACACACATGGCAAGGACGGACCAGCAGCGTGCACCGCTTCCAGTGGATGCCCTTGAATATCTTGTAAGTGCGCGCGGCAAAATAGCCATTGAACACGCTGGGCGCTTGAAATCAGATGCCATTAAGGTAGAGAAGAGGTAAGTAGCAAAAGGCTCACCCAAGAAGAACGAGCAGGACGACCATCGCTGTCATCAGCGCTCCGCGATTGGCCGGCGAAAGGAAACCAAGAAGGGCGAAAGCTGTAAATGCAAACCAGGTGAGGGAACTACATCTGGGGTCTCGGCAGTACGTATTACCCATTGTAATGACAGTCATGCCCAACGTCTGGATACCGGATCCCACGGAGGCAGCAAGGAACATGGGCCAAGATGGGGCGCGGAACACGTCAGCGTGGACCAGCTTCCACCCGGTTTCCTAATAGGTAATAATGTTACCCTGATCCAATCGGAATTTCCCTGCAAGGAGTACCTCGAGCACGTCGTTTCCTTCTTCGTCACGCTGGGCGTTATAACGGCGCATATCAGCCCTGAGAACGCGCAGGAGTATCATAGCCACGATTCCGCTGAGAGAGGGGGGAAAATAAGCACGGGCAGTAGCCAATGGAGTTGTACTGATATCGCAGTTACCTCAAGAACAGCACAACTAGAGCAGAGTTGAGAATGGAGAACCAGTGGACCTGGTCATCGCTCATCATAAAGTAGGCGTCCCATCGGGAGGCCCACTTGATGTCGCTTCGCTGCAGTGGAGCCGTATGACCTCACAGAATCAACACAATAATGTATTGAGTTGACACGTACCACCCAGCGTGTAGAGTAAGTGAAAACGACGGTGGTCTCCTTGGCAGGATCCATGATCATGGGGGCGGCGGATGCTAGAGAAAGAGGGGGGTAAGTGGGTCTGGAGCCTCTTGAGGCTGAGACACGCACTCAATTGGTTGCAGGTGCTGGGATAGTTTCCCTCGGTGTAATCCGCATGCTTGATGCTGGACAGGCAAAAAAATCTCCTGTGAGCGGTAGGGGAAACGAGAACTTTCGGGTGCTTACCTGTACGCGTGTGCTTCGCATCCGACTACACGAATACCCAAAGGAGAATTGGGGTTGCTCGGGTAGGTGGGTTCCTCATGGTAAAGCACTGTCATAACAACGTGGTTGTTCAAGGCATACATGATTGGGGACTACAACATATAAAAAACTCATGTAACGATATTCAAACAGAGGTTTTGGTGGCGAAGCGGGAGTGGTTTTCAATTAACCCTGGGGTTGCACCTCTTTCTTGCCGTCAGGGTGTACGGGGCGGCCAAGGGGGTAACCGTCCTCATAAAGCTGCAAGTGGAGCGTCAATAGAGTAGCGAAGAGAATACAGCAAGGCAAGCACATACGTGTGTCCCATCAGTAAGGAGATGCTTCTCGGCACATGGGAGAGAGTCCAACAGCCTAGTGCTGGTGAGGTTAAAAAGCAAGAGTGGACTCACTGTCGTACCAGTGCACTCGGTATTCTTGGCGAAGCTTCTCGGTGAACTGGCCGACCTCCTCCTTGTTGTACTTGCGCTTGCAGACCACGTTGCACGTTTGATTCACTTTGGCCGACAACTACCGTTTCTTTTAGGCATCAAAAAGCCTGGGGGCAATAAAGCAACACTAAACCTTGTACAAGGAGTTTTCGATGAGGTCTCCCATGAGAATTTCTCCAAGAGACTCCCTTTGATCCTCGACATGCTCCGGGCGGCAAAAAGGAAGCGAGTAGTACTTGTAAGGCAGTTGGGTGTGGATAGAAGAGAGCTTGTTCACGTCCACCTCCAGAGCATCCCCTGATACGGCGTGGTCAAAGCTTACTTCTCTTAAGGAGGACCTGATCGACTTACCCTCCAAGTACTCTGTTGGGGCAGTTCCTGGTAAGTAGAACCAGCCCGCCGCTTGATGGACACCGATTATCAGCCCCAACAGAACGACAGTGCAGGCCCAGGAAGCCATCCAAGAGTCAATCCAACTGTTGGTCTGTTGTCGGTTTAGTGAAAAGGAAAAAAACCTTTTTCACGAGGACAAATTTTCACATTTTACCAGTATGGGGTGTTGTGGGAACAGGTCACATAGAGATCCTGTTGAGATGGAAGAGAAAGGAAAACAACGAGATTCCACGCCAAGTGAAGAATCCGCTGAAGTATCCAAGAACACCAAAGGCAACTTCTACAAGATTGAAGAAGTTGAAGTAGATAATCTTTACCTCTATGATCAAACCTATGAGGCAAGCTTTTTCGAAGGTCTCATGTCAGAGGAAGAATGGCGAGAGTTTATTGGCACTGTTAATAAGATCTGGCGGCCAGCAGGTAGAGCTATGTCTGAGGGTCAACTCAAAGTTCAAGAGGTCTCACCTCTCATTGCTCCAGCTGAAAGTATGCGACAACTCAACCCAAGTTCCAAGGGTTGGCAATATGCTTTTATCTGCTACATACCTTGGCTCATTCAAGAAGAGAATCGCGTCAGTACGGTATTCTCTGCCAAGAATGTTTGGTTGCAACGGTTATGCTTGACACAAGAACAGGTGGTGAACAGTAAACGAGGAGAGCTTGTTGAGTATTTGCATATGGCCAATGTACAGTTCCAGGAACGAGGGCTGCTCTTTGACCTCAGGTGCTACTCCTGCAGCAACATATATCAGCCTAGTATCTTCGTACTTACGTTCATAACTCTCCTCGTAGGGAGCACCTCGAGTTCCCAAGTACGTTCATCAAAGTGTACAAAGGAAAACCTGAAAGGGCAGAAGTGAATAAATGAATATCCTGTTCTTTTCTTCCTCTTCGTGAAATAACCCTGCGTGAAACGAAAACGTCCGTATGCGAGGGCACCCATTCGTTCTGGTTATTGTTGCTCTCGTGTGCTCTTTGGCACTTGCTTCGTCCCTTGTTTGCGATGGGGACACTTGCTCCGCGCCGGTCGTCAAGATTGGAATTGTAGGGGCTGGCATCGGTGGTTCCTCTGCCGCCCACTTCGTGCGCCGCGGCCTGCCACTCGCTGCCATCCACGTTTTTGAGAAGGATAGCTCTGTTGGGGGTACCTCTCATTGCCAAATGAGAGACCCTCGCTCTTTCCTTCTGAGTTTTTGTCTGCAGGGCGGGTTCGCTCCGTGGATATTGACGGGGCGCGCGTAGAGTTGGGTGCTTCTATCTACCACGTCTCCAATAGCTACTTTGACGGTTTTGCACGCGATATGGGCCTAGAACGCCGTGAGCCGCCCAACATGGGTACGCCACATCCCTTGCCGTATACAATGCAGGGTTGCTGCAAGTGGTTGGCAACACCAATTCTCTCTGTGATAAGGTCTGTGGGGACTCTGGAACGGGCAAGAGTTTGTCATACAGGAAAGCGAGTGGCGCCTCCTCACTCTTGCTAAGATGCTCTACCGCTACGGCTTGTCGCCCCTCAAGGTTCTGGTCATCCCCACCTTCTCTCTATGGGATGCGCGACCTGAGGTTTTGGTGCCCTGCAGGTGGAAAACCTGGCCAACAGCGTCAAGGACCGCTGGACGGAGGTCTATGCCAAGCTGGAGAACGGTCCGCAGCCTCGCGTAACGTCTTATTTCGAGCCTTCTAACCACTCACGTGCCACTCCCCTCCTCTCCCCTCCTGTCCAGGTACCTACGAAACATCCCAGGCATTGCTGGAGGCTCTCGGTGTGTCATCACTCGTTCAAAAGAGCCTACGGCAGGCTTTGGAAGGTTGACCGCTCTAAAAGCAATCATCCATTTGGATGCGATTCAAACTCATCATGATGATTCCTTGCAGAGGGTGAGGTGGGCCAGCAATACATTGACGAACTTGTCACATCGATCGAGCGTGTCAACTACGGTCAGAGCACAGGTACATGTTGCTGCCCTCTCCCCCCCCATTTTTATGAGCCTCTTGAAGCACGGCCGACGCACGTGTGGCCTGTCGTGCTAATTAATGACGATGTCCATTCACGATGATGCAGTGATGAACTCCTTTGCCGGGTTTGTCGGGCTCGTTGGCAGCGGCAAGGACACGCTGTTCGCGGTCGAAGGCGGCAACTATCAGGTGGTCGAAGGCCTGCTCAAGAGTGCTGCGGCCAAGCTGCACCTGAGCACCGAAGTGACTGCCATTACATCGGTTACCCAAGGTACGCAGCGAACCCATCGACGCACCTGAGGCCACACTACAGGTAACAACCTTCGTGCAGATGGCACCACCAAGTACAAGCTCGCCTATACTCGCGATGGCCAGAATTTCGAGGACTCGTTCGACGCTGTGCGTTCCGCAACCCTGCATTGGATACGGCCTTTGCAATAACGCGGCTCTCCTACAATTATAGGTGATCGTAGCCACGCCGCTGGAGTTCACCGGCATCTCATTCACTCTCGGCGATGAAGTTGTAGACGGAGGTAGGAGGCCTGGCTGGCTTCACTCGTGCGTATTACAGGGGGATATACTGACCGATACTTCAGGCGAGTCTTTGCCGCGTGCTGCTGGCAAGAGGCGACCGTACCAGATCACGCACGCCACTATGGTAACCTAACTCTCGCACTCGAAGTATGAAGGCATGATTGATTGAGTGCTAACATGTGGATTCTTCTAGGTCGTCGCTTCCGAGTTGAAGAGACCTTTCTTTGGTCTCCCTGGTACGTCTGGATACGACATTAACCTTTGATACGTTCGCCAGTCTATACGGAGTGCTCAAAAAGCGACACAATAATGCAGAGGACGAATGGGTTCCAGCGTTCGTGCTCACCACCGAGAATGCCCATATACCATTCAGCTCCGCTTCCGTTGTCCGGAAGCTCAACGAAACGCACAACATTTACAAGGTCTTCTCTCGCAAGGAGATGTCTGAAGAGATGTTGGTGCGTTCCACCCCCCTCCCCCCAAAGAAAAGCCTTAGCCGTCTTCGCTCATTCAAGGCGATTACCCAGGATCGTCTCTTTGGCGGCCGTGGCACCACCTTCCGTAAGGAATGGGCGGCGTATCCGGTATTGACGCCCTATCCATTCAGCGAGTGGCCGCGCATCAAGCTACACGGTATGCAGATAAGGGCCATCATTAGGCCGTATAGTTGATTTACCTGACAACATATCCTTCCATTTCCATCAGACAACCTGTTTTACGCCAATGCATTCGAGAGCGCAGTATCGTGCATGGAGACGCAGATAGCTTCGGCACACAATGCTGCAAACCTGCTTGTGCGCAACCTTAACAAGTGATCACATCTCAGGCCAGCATTTTCCGTCGGGCGAACAAGCAACCGCGTTTTTTGTTTTTTTTCAAACAGGCATAAAAAAAAATATTTTTGTAGAAAACTTAGTGGAAACCTTGAAACCAGAAGATTGTTTCCCGCCAAATTACGACCGCAATTGCCGCACTCAAATGAAGGGGAAAAGGGGCAAGGAGGGACCCAGCAGCACTAAGGCCAAAGCTGAAGGTAACCTGAAGAATGAAACGAAGATTACAAATTTAACCACTCCAATTCAACAACAGATGCTTTCTGCCGCTTTTACCATCAGACTTTCCCAAAAGAAGACGGCGTAGTGCGCATTTTCGACAAGAAGGTGCGCAGCCGTCTCGCATCATGAACATCAACCAACGTTCGTCGCTTTAGGACTATTGCAGCGTGCACGGGGAGGCGGCCAAGTTCGTCGCGCAGGAATACTTCCGCACTCTTGCCGCTGTGACTTCCATTGGTATCTTACCCATCACAGCTACCTCTCTTCTGCTGTCTTCTTCATTGCATTGTCTTTAGGCCCACAACAGTTATCCACCGTGGATATGAAGCAAGAGAAATACGAGGAGGTTGTGCGCGATCTCATCCTAGTTAAGCAAAAGAGGGTGGAAGTGTGGACAAAGACTGGAACCAACTGGGCCAGAGAGAAGAAGGTCCAATTCCAGCATCACGACCACGTTGTCCAGTTTGTCGGCCTCATCATTGGCTCCAGGCTTCGCCGGGTAACGTGAGAGACTTTGAGGAGCTGCTGTACAGAAACAAGGAATTGGAGGACTCTGCCATCAGTGTTGCTGTTTGCTTTGGCAGTGATGGCCAACACAAGGTCTGCAAAACAACAACAACAACAACAACAACAACAACAACAACAACAACAACAACAACAACAACAACAACAACAACAACAACAACAACAACAACAAATTACAAAACACTTACGATCAGCGTTTCCTGGTCCACTCATGCCGATCGACTATACCCTAGGTTGTCGGCGCTGCCTTTGCCGATGCTATCCTTCGAAAAATCGGTTACTGTCAGTTCGTCGACACCATCCACTTGGCCAACCTCGAGGTATGCAGCGCAGCCTTGTTCCACTACTACCAGACCGGTAGAGTGAAGAATCGTGTGTGCGTGTGTCGTGCCCAGTCGCTCCTGTTGCAGATTGGTGCAAAGGAGTGCCTCGTTCCACCCAGCGGGGCGCGGGACGAGATAGAAATCAAGAAACTCGACGGTATACTCGACCGATGCGGCATCATGAAGACGCTGAAGAAGAAGGGTTCATATACTTGACTTGCCCCATCCATTTTCCTCTTTTTTCACTTGATTCTAATCGGCGTCCCATTTAGCCGATTTCAAGACGCAAGACATTGAGCAGGACCTCTCGCGTCTCGTCAGGGAAGATACGTCCAACAGCCTGCGTACGATCCCCTCTTATGGCAAAAATTCACCCACACACTCACCCTTCGTTCGTCACACTCAAGACCAAGCCTTGGAGCATAGCTACGCTATGGCATCTCTGGCGTGCATCATCAATCACTTGGAGGTCAGCCAACCAGCCTTTGGACCTTTAATGCCCCCCCCTCCAAATCTACCAATAGCCAACTGACTCTGGCCCTTTGGAACCATCAACGCGGCCTTCAGCTGCTAACCGACGAGGACAACTTCAGAAGCTACCAGCTGAAGACGCTGGACTTGTCCAAGTACATGCGTATCGACCAGCCCGCGTCGCGCGCCCTGAACCTCTTCCCTTCGCCCAGTGATGGTGCGACATCATCATCATCACCACCACCGACACCACCACCATCACAGCATCACACTCCTCACATTCCTTTCGGGCATGCCTGGATTTTCCTTGATTTCAGCGGACAAGAGCTTCAGCTTATACGGGCTGCTAAACAAGTGTCGAACAGCGATGGGCTCGCGACGCCTGCTTCAGTGGATCAAGCAGCCTCTCCTCAGCATCGACGGCATCGGTATCACGCCAGCCTCCGTGCCTCTCCATTCGCTTCCCCCTGATGATTAACGCGAGGGAGGAAGAGGTGCGGCAAAACCTGGTGGAGATCTTTGTCGAAGATACGGAGCTGCGGAGGTCCATGCAGGAACACTTCAGGCGTATCACTGACATCGATCGTCTCATCAAGAAATTCCAGAGGACTCGAGCCACGGCCACCCTCAAGGTAGAACCAGCTGTCTCTTTCTTCCTGTTACGCTGCAGCGGAACTTGAGTAGATTTCTTTGGTGATCTCCCTCTGCTCTCTTCTCCTTTCAATACGTGTACATATTGTCGTTTAGGACTGCGTGGTCCTATACGACATCTATCAGCGGCTGCCGGCCATGCATTCGACTTTAGCAGCCTACGACGCCAAGAACGCAGCACATCTGCACGAATTTTACACCGACGAATTAGCAGTACGCTTTCATTTGTGTGTGTGTGTGTGTGTGTATATATATATATATATCTTCATACCTGTTAGTTGGCCTAACCGGGCGAGTATGCGAACAGAGAGTGATCGACGAGTTTGCTGACTTCCAGCGGCTGATCGAAGGGTGCATCGACCTGGACGCCGCCCAAAACAACGAATACCAAATCAACGCGAGCTTCGACCCCGAGTTCACGCAATGGTGCCAGGAGAAGGACCAGGCTAAGGAGAAGATCGACACCATCTTCCGCTCGGTGGGCTGACGTCCCTCTCATCCTCGCATCTTTAAGCGCTGTGCATATGGGCTGAAACCTGGACCTGCCGTGCCTGTGTGCATGGACGAATCAGGTGCAACGCGAGCTGGGAGCGGACAAGAAGGACAAGGACAACATCGAGCTGGAGAACTCCAAGGTGCACGAATGGCACATCGTTGTCCCAAAGAAGGTGTGTTTCCCATTATAGATTCTCCATAGTCATCTTTGCTATTATTATTATTATTATTATTATTATTATTATTATTATTATTATTATTATTATTATTATTATTATTATTATTCACTGTTCCTATCCCTGGCAGCCGAGCACAACCAAGCAAGTGAAGGCGAAGCGTGATTGGAGCATCCTCGAGGATACGGCCAAGTTTATGAGGGTCCAGATTTTTATCCTCTTGTTTTCCAATTCCAGGCTGTCCTGCTATAACATCTCCAATGAATCGTTGTAGATTACGACACCGCTGCTGACGAAGCAAAGCCGGAGGTGGACCGAGCTGGAGGACCTCATCCAGGCCAAGCAAAAGGAGCTCGTGACCGAAGTCGTCAAATGCGTAGGTTTGTGAGAACCCAACCCTTCTTTTTGTCCGAAGCTGAATCGTATTTCTCCCTTGTTCTCATTCTCCTTCTCCTTCTCATTGATGTGACAGCGACGTACGTGCCTCTGGTGGAGGATCTCAGCATCCTGCTGGCCGACCTCGACGTCTTTGTTAGGTTTGTTTTTTTTTTGTATTTCCTACGCAATTTCTTATATGTCATTTCTTATATTTTGGGGTCTGTACTCTTGCTGCAGCATGGCGCATGTGGCGGTGAACTCGCCGTCCGGATTCGTGCGACCGCGCCTGACGCCCAGCGGCACAGGTGACATCATACTCAAGAGCGCGCGGCACCCTTGCCTCGAGGTTCAGGTGCGCTCGTGCCCGGGCCCTCCCTTTCTCACTGATACGATAGGACGTACACTCATCATCCTTCTTCATTCGCGCTAGGATGCCGTGGACTACATTCCCAATGACGTCGTCATGAAGCGAGAGGATTCATCCTTCCAGGTATTGTTAACCAATTCTCCATTAGTGCTAAGCATTTCCCAGCAGGTAAATTTCTTTCTTTTTTCTTTATGTGCTCAGATCATCACGGGACCCAACATGGGCGGCAAATCGACGTACATCCGCTCGGCTGGCGTGATTGTCCTCATGGCACAGATCGGTACGCGAGTCCATTCATCATTCCTCACATGCTCGTTTCATGCATTCCGACCCACGTGCTTCGATGCACAGGATCGTTCGTGCCGTGCAGCAGCGCGACGGTCTCAGTCGTCGACTGCATTATGTGCCGCCTCGGCGCTTCTGATTCGCAGCTTGTTCGTTTATACTCTCCATTGTTCGCCCCTCTTCGATACAATACTTATCCGGTTCTACGTTCTACAGAGAGGAGTGTCGACATTCATGGCGGAGATGCAGGAAACAGCGTCTATCCTGAAGGCCGCCACGCAGCGGTCATTGATCATCATAGACGAGCTGGGCCGCGGAACCAGCACTTATGATGGATTCGGTCTCGCTTGGGCGATCTCCGAGTATTTTATCCTCTCTCTGCTCTCTCTCTCTCTCTCTCTCTCTCTCTCTCTCTCTCTCATCCTTCCCTGTTCTCGTCTTATCGGTTTCCGTGTGCGTGTAGACACATCATCAACAAGATTGGTAGCTTCTGTTTCTTCGCCACCCACTTTCACGAGCTTACCGCCCTCGAGCAGCACGTATCCAAAGGTAACACCTACCAATCATCTGCTGCACATACAGAGGCACAGACGCGTTAAGTTGGGGTTTGGGCAAGCAGTCAAGAATCTGCACGTGACGGCGCAGACGGCAGACAATAAGCTGGTGCTACTCTACAACATCAAGCAGGGACCCTCCGATAAGAGTTTCGGTATTCACATCGCCGAGCTGGCCGGCTTCCCACCAAGCGTTATCCATGTAGCGCAGGCCAAGGTAGAGACTCTCGAGAAGACAGCCGTGAATAAGGCCGTCGTCAGCAGCGTAGGACAGAAGCGGTACGCTGTATGTGTATTTGTGCTGTGTGTGTGTTGAGTTAACGACTTCGAACCCAGGCCAAGTCCAGAGAGCGGCAAAGGTGAGAAACGGGTGAGCAAGCAGGCTCCGCAGCCAGCAAAGCGACCGCGCGTGGCCAGCGTGGAGGAGGAGGGGACGAAGCTCGTGCGTCAATTTTTGGATGAATTCAGGAAGCTGCCGCTGGATAAGCTGGCGCCGGCCGAGGCCATGCAGCGGATGAAGGAGATGCGCGAAAGGCTGATGAAACACGACAACCCTATTCTTCGTTCCCTTCTACAATAAACCGCCGGCTCGTCCTACCCGGACGACTTTACATACATCTGGCGCCTATCTCTCTTGCATGTTCTATTCAGATAAAGTCCTCTCTATGCTGCTTCATCGGAGCTCGCCGTTGGCGGGTAGTGGAATAAGAAGAGGCGCTGGCCTGAGGCCAGCTGGTGCACTTTGTCGGGTTTCCAGCCGGCAACTGTGGCAAAGAGCTATTAAGGATCAAGACCATGGGGAGGCTCACCCTGTAGGGGAAGCGGCTTGACGCAGGAGCGTGCCTGGGAACTGGTATGCCACTACGCGCGCTCCGGGCTTGAGGAATCTACCCAAGACGGCCTTCATCTTCTTGTTTCCGTGTTCGCTCAGATACATGGTGACGACCGACGCATCGCTAAGTGGTCACACACGTTGCGATTGGTTGGAGGAAATGTCACGAGGTGATGGCCAACCTTCATGCGTACGTGTAATCTACATCGAGCGCGTTCTGCTTGAGAATAGTGATGCGATCAGAAAGACCGGCTTTCTGAACGTTGAGGCGGGCCTCGTTGACCAGAGCATCATCCAGCTCGATGCCCACGCAGCGGGCTCCATAACGTCGCGCTGCTTCCACACACATTCCTGTGTAGACAAAGCATAGTTATTATTATTTTATTATTATTAATATTATTAGTATTATTATTAATAATAATGCTAAATAATAGAGTTCTATAAGGCTTGAAGGCAGACAAGGCTACAGGAAGGTACATACGACCATCTCCACAACCCACATCAAAAACACGATCGGTGTTGGTGACTGCAGCCAGCTTTAGTATCTCCGACACGATGTACTCACTGGTGGGCACATAAGGTGCCAAGTACTTCATGTTAAAGGCCCAACCAGCAACAAATCGCCACCAGGTCCGGAGCGCCAGGCCCATCTTGGTGCGGATAGAAAAACGGAGAAATCACTTTTCTTCTTCTGTCGACACCAATTAATATACGAATTCCGGTATCGCAGGGTGAAGGACAGATTCAAACCGAACCATCTCTTACCTAGATCTTCTTGGTTTCTTCCCGTGGTAATGCGATCCTCAGTTTCTTGGCACAGTTCAATATTGATTCTCTTTTCTCTTCTCGAAAAGATCTTCCAAAAACATGTCTGTCGCCAGCTCGCGTGGCCCCATTGGTACACCCCTCATGGAGGGATGGCTGACCAAGGAGGGTGGTACTATTAAGAGCTGGAAGAAGAGGTGGTGTATTTTTGCCGACGACCAGATCACCTACTACACTGCCCCTCCTTCTAGGGTTCACTACCAACCCCCCCCCCAAATAGATTATGGAGAAGAAAGGTCTAAGGTTTCATCATCTATGTTCCAGAATGGAAAGCTCAAGGGATCCATTCCGCTTAAGATTATGGAGAAGGTACAAAAGAACGATTACAAGAAGAAAAAGAACTGCTTTGAGATCCAGACCCCCGACCGCAACTATCACCTTTTCGCGGCCAATCCAGAAGTATGCCTTCCTCCACACTTTCATCATGCTCGGTCTCTCCGCCCTCTCACTCAGCTCGACGTTTTCGCACTCAGGAAACCACCCAATGGGTCGAGGTTCTCAACAAGTCCCTTTCCTCCGTATGCCCTCTCCTTTTGCCGCTCTCTCTCCCCCCCCCTTGATGGTCCCTCCCCTTTCTCCTGAGCGCTATTCTCTCTGCATGCAGAGCGGCTCGGCCGCTTCGAGCTCGGGCGCGTCCTCGAAGGACTCCACCCCTGCCCCCACCGCCCCGGCCAATGGGGCATCCGCGCAGGCCAATAAGGAACCCGAACCCGAGCGCGTCAAGGTCAACGACTTCCAGTCGCTCAAGGTCATCGGCAAGGGTTCCTTCGGCAAGGTGCGGCCTTTCTTCCTCCCCCCCCCAATCAAACAATCGTTTTCGTTTTTTAGGCTCGCAGCGGACGATTGGTGAATCATCTCCGCTGCCCCCCCCCCAAATATACGCAGGTGCTTCAAGTGCGCTACAAGAAGACGGGCCAGATCTTCGCTATGAAGGTCCTCAACAAGAAGACGATCCTCGACCGCAACGAATTGGTGCTTCGCCTTCTGGCCCTTTTCCTCACTCTTTTCCTTTATTTGCCCACTTACATATATTGTTTTTTTGCTTTTAAAAAAAAAAAAAAAATCTTCTCTTTCGATTGGTTACCATCAGGACCACACGCGAGCGGAGAAGAACATTCTGATGAAGCTCACCTGTCCCTTCCTTGTCCGCCTCTACTATTCTTTCCAAACCCAAGGCACGATTCCCCCCCCCCTCCTATAGAGTGAAAACGATGCCGCACAAAGCGACGTCTTTCGCATTTCTAACGATCCCCTTTTTCGTTCGTTTGTCTTTCTAGATAAGTTGTACTTCGTGATGGACTATGTGAACGGTGGAGAGCTCTTCTTCCACCTCCAGAAGGAGAAGACGTTCGCCCCGAAGCGCGTCCAGTTCTACGGTGCCGAGATCGTCGTGGGCCTCGAGTACCTCCACAAGCAGGGCGTCATCTACAGGTGATCCTACCTCTCCACTTTCCTCTCTCCTCTGCTTTCTTCCTCCCCTCCCCTCCCCCCCCAAACTCCATCCCTTTCGCCTTCTTCGGCAGTCATCATCTGATCGCTTGTGTGGGTGTGGGTGTGTGTGTGTGTGTGTGCGGGTTTGCAGAGATCTCAAGCCGGAGAATATTCTGCTCACTGCGGAGGGCCACATCTGCATGACCGATTTCGGCATCTCGAAGGAGGGCCTCACGGCCAAGGACGACCGGACCGCCACCTTCTGCGGCACCCCCGAGTATCTCGGTACTCGACTCACCACACGCACACGCACACACACTTCCTCACTACACAAGTCGTCGCCGTTGCTTAATCCGGACCCAACCGTTCAGCTCCGGAGGTGTTGGAGGGAAAGGGCTACGGCAAGGAGGTCGATTGGTGGAGCTTCGGCACTCTCATGTACGAGATGTTCACCGGATTGGTACTCTAGCCCTGCCCTCCCCCGCATACCTCCCTTGCAAACCACGCGTGAAATATCTGATACGCCGAATCTGACGTCAACGACGGCGGCGACGACGACGACCATCCTGCGCAGCCGCCCTTCTACAGCGAGGACGTGCAGCTCATGTATTCGAAGATCATGAATGCCAAGCTTAAGTTCCCTTCGTCCATCCCTCCCGAAGCCGCCAGCCTCATCGAAGGCGTACGCGTATCCTCTTGCGCGGTTTTCTCTTAAGGCCAATACTTTCTTACCCCCTTTCTCCCCCTTCACTTCACGCCACTTCACGTCACTTCAGCTGCTGTGCCGCGACCCGAGGGAGAGGCTTTCGGACCCAGAGGCCATCAGGGTGCGCGCTTCGATGACGATTGTCTCCAGACGCGGCCAGCACTGACCCATAACGCTTTTATTCGGTGCAGGCCCACCCCTACTTCGCCAACATCGATTGGGACAAGCTCATCCGGAAGGAGATCACTCCGCCCTACATACCGCCTGTGGTACGTGTGTGTGTGTGTGGTGCACGTGTGCGGCTGGCTGGCTAAAGACACGCCATTTTAAAAAAAA
>CDFF01069032.1:19030-35574 GCA_000826265.1 Acanthamoeba culbertsoni
CCTCCTCCTCCTCCTCCTCCTCCTCCTCCACCCCCAGGGATTCCGCTTCCTCCTACACTCCCAGCAGCGCTTCCTGGGAGCGGCACTGTGGGTGGCACAGGCGGTAGCGAACCAAACACCTGGGAAAACCGTAGTTGTTGAGGAAGAGCAGTCACCCCCCGTGTAGGGAGAGCAGTACCGACTCGAAAGCATGAGGGTGGGGTATGAAGCCCACCCCTCGGAATTGTGGGGCTTTTCTGGTGGCAAGTGTGAATTTTTTCCCTCTACGCGGAGGGGTGAAGGTACCTTCTTGTGAGTAGGAAGCAGTGTGGAGTGGCGCAGTAAGAAGGAAGAGATAGCGCAGAGCTACTGAGTGTACGGCATACAGGTAGGGGTTGGCGTCTCATATATGGGCCACGCCCTGACCAAACATTACATGCTCAATCAAGCACAGAGACACGGGCAACGCAGGTTTTGGTGGGGTGTACCCCAGTTGCTTGCGGTACAGGACCTGTTCAGCATTTAACTACAAGGAAAACAAGGAGAAACTAATTTCTGTATGAATTTTTGTGCCGCATTCTTGAAAAAGCCGTTACGGTTCACTGGAATGTGGCGCGAAGATTGCTGCCCCAGCCCCGTTAACGGCTCACGGTGTACGAATGGCTGAGCACCGTGCGATTCTCTGTCCCGTGTGGGGAAATAACGCGGTAACGTTCTCCGCCTGCCGGCACCGGCTAGTCTTTCTTTACCAGCCCGCACACGGTACTTGCTCTCTGTCTCCCACGAACCACCAGCTTACCCTTGAACAGTAGCCACTAAGGTCTCGCCATCAGCCAAGATTACAAATCTCTTTAGCCGCACACCGATTTTCCACAAATTTCACGCTCGGCTTGATCCTATCTGCACTAAGTTAGATAGTGATCGATAGAGGCCAATACATTCTCTTCGTGACAACTTTGTAACCATGGCTCACTTTTGTTTCCTCCGCAGAACACCATGAGCAGCAGAGGCAAGAAGGTAGGAGTCTCGAAGAAGAAGACTATAGGCAAGAAGTCTAAGCCTGCCAAGAAGGAGAAGGATCCGAGCGCTCCGAAGAGGCCGAAGACTGCTTACATCTTTTTCTCCGCGGAAGAGAGAGGGAAGGTCAAGGAGGAGAACCCCGGCATGGGCTTTGGCGATATCACCAAGCAGGTTTCGGCCAAGTGGAAGGAGATGACAGACGACGAAAAGGAGCCCTACCTCAAGCAGGCCCAGAAGGACAAGGAGCGGTACGAGAAGGAGATGTCACAATATAAGACCAAGCCTAAGAAGTCTACCAAGAAGAAGAAGGAGGAATCTGAGGAGGAAGAAGAGGACGAATCTGAGGAGGAGGACGAGGACTCCGACTAAATTCAAATCAATTTGAATTCTATCCACCAAAGCCCTGACAGAAGAGGACTGGGCCTTTCTACAGTGGAAGTCCAAACGGACTTAACGCTATTGGGCCCGTTTGCTCCGCTTGTACAAACAATACAGCGCATCTAACTTAGCGTCCAAACGTGCAATTCCTTGGTGCCTGCGTCCGAAACGCGAACACAAAAAAGAAAAGCGAGAAAGCAGGATTCCGATAATGAAAATAATAGAACAACAGTTGGACGATAATAAAACAGCCACAGCAAGATATCCCGCGCCCGCGGTTGGCGCTACGAGCGTCTTTATTGAATATCCGAACGCCCCGCGTTACGCGGCTCTACCTGCAATGGGAGGAAAGGCGAGTCAATCAACGAGAGAACACGAGCAAGGCAACTCCACAAGATGAACGCACCTTGAGAGAAAGGCTATACAATTGTTTGTCATCTAGCTGGGCCGGATTCTTCAAGAAGGCCTGGATCTCTTCCACGCGTTGGAGGTTGTATCCGGTCTTCTGGAACCTCTCTAGTAGAGAGATAACCCCATAGACCAGCTTGTGTTTGGAAAAGTTGATGAGGTTTTCCACCTTGTTCCGGTTACCGTCCTCAATAAACGTCAAATCTTGGAGGCACACGCCACTTTGTGGTGATCACGAACAACACAGGGTCAGCTTTGGCAGAAATTTGCATCGAGTCAATCGATGTAGTACATGTATGGGATCGCAGGTGGATTGGAATTGCCCAGCCTGAGGCGGTAGTTCTTGAACGAAGAATTCATTGACATCAGTTCTTCTAAATCTTGCAGGGCGGCCAGAGAAGTCTGTTTGTTAAGCATATATTAACAAAATGGCTTGAGTTGAAAGATAAACGAGTACACAAATAGCAAATAGTGAAAACAATCGTACTTTGGGCAGGCGGGCCTTAGTCCACTGCAATCGGGCAACGGCAGAGTTGCTGAATCCTGCGATAAAGGCCTGGAGCAAGTGATAGTTGCCAAGGTCGCGCAGCTCCTCGGCCGTGTGGATAAAACGGGTGAGCAGCTTAACGCGTTCTCTTATTTTCTGTTCCATTTTCAGCCTCCCGGTTAGTGGAACAGTCCTTGGGGAGCGAAATGAACAGGGAAAGTACCCTCTGCTGAAGCAGGGCCGTGGAGACGGCGCGCGAGATGCAGTTGAAGTACTCAATGAAGGCCATCAGGTTGGGCGCCAGATGCTGCGTAGATGGCTTTGACCACGGCTGACCGAAGAACTCGAAGAGCTGCACAACGCACCAAAACTTCGCGGTGAGAGACGGACCAATCAACGGTGCGAGGTCGATGGGTACCCTTATGGCAGAGAAGAGTTCGAAGGAGCGGATCGTAAGCTGACGCGCGAGTTCCACCTCATCAATGATGAACCAGTTGGGCTTTTCAAGCGACCGCGGAACCTAGCCAACCAGAAAACAATTACCACGTTGCAACCAATCATGTGACGCAGAGCATGGAGGGAGTTACTCGAGGCAAAGGAGCGTATTCCATGTTAACTTGCTTCCCCTTGGAACCAGTGCCCATAGTCTAAGCGGAGAGTTCAGAGTTAAGTCACAAGATGTGGTGGAGTGTTTTTTTTTNNNNTTTGCGGCTATGGAACACACGAGGGGCAGAGCGAAAAGAGGAGCAATATATAGAGTGGCAAGGCGCATGTACGTTGGCTTCAATAGACTGCAGGATGCGTTGATGGAGAACCAGAGCAGACGAGGCACCGCCCTCCTTGACCATCGTTTGATTGAGGAACTCGATCAACCTCTCCAGCAACTGCCCACATAGGGAGCCTTCGTGAGTTGCGCTTTTCCAGGAGAGGGAAGTAGGTATCGGGGGGGGGGAAGGAAAGGGAGGAATTAAGGGGAACCTGGTCTTCGTCGTAGAAGTCATAGAAGTACTCGTCGACCCACACCTTGAGGAGGTACAAAATGCGTCGTTGCGTCTTCTCTGCTCTGCCCTTTCCGTCGGCCTCTTCGGGCGGTGGGGGCGGCGTGGGCACGTCGCCATCCTTCTTCTTTTTCTTGTCCTTCTTGTCCTTCTTGTCCTCCTTCTTCTCGGCGGGCTTGACCTGGTCCTCCTGCTGCGCCCGCTCGATCTCCCCGCTGCACGCCGTGTAGCGCTTGAGCAGGTATTCCAGCACGACCCGCGAGGTGGTGAACGCGTGATGCGTGAGCAGGAACGCCTTCGTGTACTCGGGCTCTAAACGCACCACGATTGATGAGTCACTACAGGAAGTTGCTCTTCCATTCTTCTTTCATGCCACGGCCCCTCCTCCCCTCTCCCTCCCAAGCCCGAGCGCGCGATGGCCGTACCGTAGATGGGAGTCTCGATGAGGTGGTCGATGAGCGAGGAGAGCGAGCCGGCCTTGACTTCGGTATTGGAATTTTCCTCGAAGCTCAGTTTCTTGAAATTCTCGTCAGCTATCTCCTTCCCGTTGTCTCCCGAAGAGGCCACATCGGCGATCTCCGCGGATTCGGCCTTGGCGACCTCTTCCTCTTTATCGCCGGTCGCGCCAGCAAGCTCCTCGACCGACGCAAACACGCCCTTCTTCACGAATAGCAGCCTAGCATACGCCTCCACTTGTTGCCCGTGCAACGAGGCCTTCTCCTCGAGAAGCGCCACTGGTCGGCCGATAGACATTCGATGTGAGCACGAGCTCCCCCCCCGGGGGGGGGATGAAGAAAGAGCGAAAAGGGAAGGCGGTCTAGGCAGAAAAAGAAGAGAGAACCTTCTTCGGGGGACTTGCGGATGTAGAGCTCGTATTCCTCTACCTTGGCGTTGACCTTGGCGGCTATGGTGGCCTTCACCTCATTCACGGGCACCATGAAGTCCACCGGGAAATGCGTGTAAATGGGCATCTGGGCCTGGTGTGGAAACAACAATCATTATAGAGTGAGCAATGAGACCCAGGGCAGATAGGGCAGGCCTAGTTAGTGCGCACCTTGCTGAACATCCTCGACGCAGAGCGAGAGAAGGTGGCGTATTTCTCATTCTTGGTCATCTGCGCGGACATCTTCTCGTTGTAGACGAGTATCATGATGGGCTTCTTTCGGGCAATATAGCACAGACAGTCCTATGATGGCCGGACCGATGAGCGAGACGGGATTCAACAGGGTAGGAGGGAGGTTAGCTGTGGAGAGGAAGGAAGGAAGGAAGGAAGGAAGGAAAGAAGGAAAGAAAGAAAGAAAGAAAGTACCTCAGGACCAAACTTGTACGCATTGAACCTCTTGTCCTCCTGCATCCATGAGCTCTCCTGGTCTGGATTGGCCCGCTGGAGATACAAGCCGTAGTTCATATAGTTCCTCTTCTCGCTGCACGCACACACCATATATAATGCGTTGGCGAAATAGCTGAGGGGCTGAGGGAGAGGGGGAGGGCTAAGGACCTGTCGGGCAGCACGCGGGAGGCCATGTCGCGGAGGATGTCCTCCACCTTGTGCATGGGATCGAACTGCATGAACTCCACGGCCTCCTGGGCGAGAATCTTCACCTTGATGCCCATCACCTTCATCTTCAGCTCCAAAAGGTCCTGTCATCAGGGGACAAACGGGCCGAGTCTGTGGTGAGCCAACCACCGCTAAGGTCTGAAGGGGAGGGGGCACGGGTGCGCACGTCGCTCATGTACAGCCCGGGGTAGGCGGCCAGCCGCTCTGTGTCGACCAGCCACATTCCCTCGGGCTCCTGAGCGCCGTGTTCCTTCTCCTGCTTCTGCTGCTCCTCCTTCAGTTTCTGCTGCTGCTGCTGCTCTTCCTCGAGCTTCTTCTTCTCCTTCTTGGTGATGGTCGTCCTTCGCCGACTCTGTGCCACAGGAGAGTGACATCAGCACGCTTCCCGTCATTTTTCGTATTCCCTCATCCTTCCGAATACCTTCCTAAGCGGCGACGACGGCGATTCCGTCATACTCATCGACGGGGATCGTTGAGCCATGCTCGTGCCGCTTCCCGTGCCCTTGTGCCAATACAAACCTTCATCGTGCGAAGAGAAAGCGGTCGCAAAAGTCAGTTGTCAACGTTGTGCGCCCTGAACGGAAACGTATATATATATATATATAAATATGAGGGTCGTGTTTACCCCAATCGTATTCCTCCCAAGCGGAGACATGAGGAAATCGACTCCGCACGAGGGCGACGGCGTCGGCGCAGGTCCTGTGCGGGTCGAACCTCATCTTGGTGAGGGTGAGCGTGTTGATGACGTCGGTAGCGTTACAGGTGATCTTGAGGATCCACGGCTTGAGCCTGAACTCGGCCCCCACCTGGCCCTTGAGGTCGTAGTAACCGCAGTGCCGGTTCTCGTCGGGCCACAGGCCGTCGGGGTTGGTGTCCGTGGGCAGGAGGAAGATACCCCAGTCGAACTTGGAGTTCTCAAAATCCGGGAATTGTGCTGTTTTGTTAAATAATAAGAATAAAATCGTAATTTGATCATCGTCAGACATTCAGGCAACTCCAGAAATGGCGGCTTAATTGGGCGTACATTTCACTTTGAGGGTAATATCGCCGATGGTCTTGGCGACATCGAAGGGAACGATGATGTGCGGTCTGGCCCCGAGCGCCACGGGCACCTGGATTGGCGTTCCCAGCGTAACCACCTTAATGCGGAAATAGTCCTCGTAGGGCACACTGCAGCCAATTGGAAATAAAGAAGAAGAAGAAGAAGAAGCAGGGAGAAAAAGCGCATGAATCCACACTAAGTTATCTCGCTGACGCATGGCATTGCTGAAAAATAAAATAAAATAAAAACCAAACGATTGGTGGAGTGATAGGGGGAGGCAGGCGTTACTTTTCCTCCTCCCAGTTGTCCTCTCCTTCGTCCTCCGAGGCGTAGGTGTCGTCGTTCTCGGTGAAGGCCGTGTCTCCGGTGGTGGGGTCGGTGGAGGAGGCGTCGTCATCCGAGTCCGACTGGTCGTTGTCGCTCTCATCTGCACACCGCGGCAACGAAAGGAAAAGTGAGATTGCCGCGCAACACTATGCGGGAATTCGTCCAAAGGCGCGAACCGATGCTGTCAAGATCGCTGGAGGACTTGGACGCGGCAGCGAGGCGGTTGAGATTGGTGATCGAGTTGAGGCGCCGGACCTGCCTCAGCTTGTCGACGGGCGAGCCGATGGGTTCAGCCATCGAGCCCGACCTGTCGGTCCGCTTGGCGTACGACGGCGTCTTCTTCCGCTTCGTCTTCTTGGGCTTCTTGGATTTCCTGAGCAGCATGTACTCGAGGTCTTCGTTGTCGTCCTCCATGAACGACTCAAAGAAATCCACCTCCTGGACACAAAAGTGAGCGGATGAAGGCCTGTCGCTGATGATGATGGTGATGAGGGGGAGGAGGGAGAGGGAGGCGTACGGGTGGCCAGTGAGGGTGGGTGTAGCGCGAGCTGGCGGTCTCCAGCCATGTGATCTTGTCGAGAATGCCCAAGTCGATGAGGGCCTTGCGGATGGCGACTCGCACGGTGATGTTGCTGGTCACGTTGAGGATCGTGTTGATGATTCTCATCGCGTACATACGCAGGGATCTGCGCGCGGCCATCTCCGTGGAAATTTCGCCTTCCTCCTCCTCTTTGACGGCGCTTTCACTCTGTAAAACGAGGATCATGTGAGAATCGTTGGTGCGATGACCCAGAACAGAGTGACCACAAGAAGGCGTACCGGTATGGCCTCCGCGGTCGGTGTTTGTACTGCTGGCGTGGCCACTTCGACCGTGCCATTCGCGGACTCAAGTGTGGCTTCCTCCTCTTTCCTTTCTTCCTCCCGTTCCTCCTTTTCTTTTTCCTTTTCCTCCTTTTCCTCCTTTTCTTTCCCCTTTTCCTCTTGCTTTTCATCGCCGTCGGGCTTGGGCGGGGTGGTGGCGTCGGGTTGACCGTCCTCTGCGCCCTCCTTAGCTTGCTTCCGTTCCTCCCACACTTCAGTGCTGTCCTGATCGGTATCCTTGCCCATCAGGTTGACCAGCAGCCTGAGCCTCTCCCGCTTTCGCACCAGCGGCACCTCTTCCCTGCCCTTCTTTTCCACCAGGTGTCTCCTCACCCTCTCGAGCGCCAGCAACAGTTTCTGAAGAGAGCCAGCTGGTGAGCAATCATGAACGGAAGGCAGCAGCGAGTCATAGCGAGCATAGCACACCTTTCTGCCGATGACTTTGATGCGAGCAAGCTCGGCCAGTAGCTTGGCCGCTATCTTCCGGAGGGTGGGCGGCACGTTGGGCAGCAAGGTGAATGCGAGGCCGTCCGTGCAACCTGGCCATATAAGGATGAGAGAAGAAGGCGATGCCCTTATGTCAGCACAACGTCGGGGAAGCGAAGAGAGGACGGAGGGACAGAACGCACCTGTCGTGCCGAGAACGTCCTTCAACTTTACACGAATGAGGATTTTGTAGCAATGAAGCGTCTCGTAGTGAAGCTTGGAAGCGTCATTTTCCACACGCTGCAGCTGCTTCGCATTTCGCTCCAGCAACGTGATCAGATTTGTGAGACCTGCAACATGAAGGAGGGACATATGAGTCTCACAAGCCACACACACACACACACACACACAAGAGGCTACGTATATACCCTTGGCAGCGACGAACGCGTCAAGCCAAGCGTAGGGCTGATACATGAGCTTGTCCCTCAGCGCGACCAATTCGCCGCTCGTCACTTCTTTCTCGGCGCCCTCGAGCAGGCGCGAAAAGAACTCCGGGCTGTCATCAGGCTGTCGACACAAAAGCTTTCAGCCTTGACGGCAGGAGAAGAGAGAGATATAGATATCGATATAAAGAAAATCTCGTGGAAAGGCGAGGGCACGCACCCCGACCGACGGTATAACTCTCGATTGCTTGATAGCGTTGTTTCTGAACTTCTGTCGCGGCGAAGCGTCGCCCGCGCCCTGCCTGGGGGGCGGAGGGGCGAGGAAGGACGCAGGCGGGGGCGCAGGGGCGACGGGCATCTGTGAGCTGTCTACCAAGCTCTGCTTTGTCGGAGTGGTGCTTCGCCGCCGCGAAGCTGAGGCCGTGACCACAAAGAATAATGACGAATTGAATATTGAGCCATGTGTGTACAAACGCGCCAAAAAAAAAGGAAAGGAAAGGGAAAGAAAGGGAAAGAAAGGAAAGGGGAGGCGAAAAGGCGAAGCGGAAATTCGTACAAACGGGGATCTCATCATCTGTAAATAAGAGGAATGAAAGGAACGTTAACACTAAACAATCCAATAGGAATGCTGATCGGCGACGCACCAGAAGCGGAACGCATTTTCCTTTGGTTTGCCTGCTCTTCGATCTTGGCCTTCAACGCAGGCCGCAGAAGCGCGAGCGAGCCTATCGCATTGCAGCGTCGTCAACCGTTATTGTCTGAAAAATGGAAAACCAAGCGACCAATCATGTGAAGAGCAAAGAATGCCTCGTACCGTATTTTGTGATTACTTCGACCGCACTCACATCGAGCGGGTTGTCCTTGATGTCAAACGTGTGGAGTTCCGAGAACTTCTCCGCCCACGAGTCAAACGGCACCTGGGCGATCTTGTTGCTGTTGAGCAGCAGCAGGTTGAGCTGACACAGCTGTTGTTGATGATCATCAAGACATCCGTCACGGGGTGTGAGTAATCAGGGGAACATCGAGCATATTTATCAAAACAATTTGATATACTAAGTGTGGAAACTAATCAATACGAGTAATTTATGTTTACAAGAAAAAAAAAGCTATGTATCTGTAGATAAGACTCACCTTTGTGAACTTTTCCGGAATGGCTGTGAGCCTGTTGTGGTCCAAATGCAGTTCCTTGAGGGAGCTCCTGGCCTTGAAAATGAAAGGGGGCACTTCCTGTTTTTTCCAGGAGGAGTGAGTCAGGATTCAATTGGTGGGATTGCTGAGCCTGAACAATCGGGAATCATGATTGCGGCACCTTGAAGTTGTTGTGGCTGAGGTTGAGCGCTCGCAGTCGAAGCGTAAATTTCTCTCCCTTGGGTATTGTCTATAAAATATATACACGGCATTGTGACCTGTTAGCGTGTGCAGAACAAGAGGAGGGCGAAAAGAAGGCGAGGAGCCAGCACCATGTCGGAAAGCTGGTTATTGGACAGGTCTAATATCTCGAGGTTGGTCAACTTGCCCAGGGCCGATACGGGAAACTCAGCCAAGCGGTTTCCGTCCAGCTTCAGCTGGGTGAGTTTCTGCAGAAGAAGGCACGGTTAGACACCGGCACCGTATCATAATACAAGTGTTTGGGGGGGGGGGCACAGAAAGGCGAAGGCGAGAAGGTGCGAACCACAAGGTGGTCAAGTTCATTGGGAAGTCGTTCGATAGTGTTCTTGGCCAAGTGGAGGGACATCAGGTTGGTGAGCATGAAGATTTGGCTTGGAACCTCGCTGAATTTGTTTTCGTCGAGGCTGAGCCGGCGGAGGGTGACCATTTTCTCAAGTCCAATATTCTCTTCGATAGCTTTAAGGCCGTTCTTGTTCAGGTCTAAAGTGATAAGACTCTCGAACATGGTGTTGAAAGCCTTGGGAAGCTGCTTTATGGCGTTGTTCGCCAGAGTAAGTTCCTTTAGTTCGCATTTGGTGTTTGAGTTGGCGAGTTCGGGAGGTATCATCTTGAGGTTCGAAGAAGTAATTGTGAGGGCCGTAAGGTTTGGAAGCTTCTGAGTCACCGCCTTTATGTGCTGCGGTTTAACCTTCTTTTTCAGATTGGCGACTACGAAGCACATGCCCTCTTCCTCCCCCAGCGAGGGGAAGGCATTTTGTTCAATCATTCGTCCCAGGTCGTTGCCCATTTTTTTTTCTAGTCGTGCGTTTGTTTCGATTTTCTTGCCTGTTCAGCCGTTTCAAAGTCTCGATACGGGAGAAATGCAACCACGTGGAAGATTCCTTTGGCCCCCTCCCTCCTATTTCCACAAGAGAGGTAGGCCTTCCTTAGTATGTTCTTTCCGCAAGGTCTCCTTCTCTCCTCCTTAGCACAAAAGCACTGTTACGTTGCTAGAGCGGTAAACACCACTTGCCAGCCGCGCGGTTTTTTTTTTTTCGCGCTTCCAAAACGAAACCTCCTTACTCCTCGCTTTGCTTTTTTGGTACTTTCTTTACAACCGTTGAGAAAGTTGGCGCTGCTTATCAGAAAAAGGTCCCCTCTGCCCCTTGTCGCTGCACCTCAAGCCACAGCAATAAGTTGTTTCCGTGTTTTGTGTTCCACATTCATAAATAAATAAATAAATAAATAAATAAATAAATAAATAAATAAATAAATAAATAAATAAATAATCCTTTCACCAGAGAACAAGAAAGGGGTACAAAAGTGGTGAAAGGCAGAAGAGGAACCTCACTCCCCACTCCGTTCTACAAGACAGACTTCAGTTAACCTCAGCAACAGGGAGAAAACGAAAATGGAGGATGTTCTCGAGACAATCCAACCGATAAAGGCGCGGTGTGGTGTAGCCTGGTTCAGGAAAAGTGGTGCCTTGAGAAGCAGTTTATGAAAGAGGAGGAAAGCAGGCGTACCGTCGCCATACTCAGCGCGGCACAGGGAGTGAGGGTCTCTAGGAACCGTTACATTCCTGACGAAATGAGAGTAAGATAAGGAATAAGTTGTTGGAGGAGGAGAATACTCACTTGCCGAGCCAGGAAGCTGTCTTGAGAGGAAAGACTTCGTCCCATCGCCGTCTTGTGATCCTTTTGTTTGTGTTTGTGTTTGTGTTTGTGTTTGTGTTTGTGTTTGTGTTTGTGTTTGTGTTTGTGTTTGTGTTTGTTACATATTATAGCCATAGGAAATTTATGATAACCCAAAAGTATACCTCAATGTATAGTCGTCATTGGTGATCCAGGTATCCTCACCACCAACCTGCTTCTTAGACGACCACAAAAAGATGTCGACATGGGGCCCTGCACAGAGACTGTGAATGAGGCGACTTTACGTAAGGTGCTCGATTGGGTTACCGTATGGTCCACCGCTGCCACGACTCCACAGCTGGATCAGGCCCCTAGAACGAATGGACTTGATTTAGTGTAGTTCGTTGATATTATTGATCTTTGTTCAATGCATCTTTACTGGATGATGATCATAAGGACTCCCCAGTACTGTAATAACACTCACATACCTGCTCGGGAAATACGCTACTTCCATTTTGGGGTGTTTTTTCAATGCAGCAAGAAATTCATCAAGTTTTTCCTCTCCTGCGGATCGGCTTAACAAAGTACACGTGCTCGCATCTGATGGGCTTAACTTTTAGTACCTGGATGCAGCATGGAAAAGTCGACGTCGTGCTCCCATGGGTTGATCTCTTCATTCCTAAAAGAAAAGCATGAATAAAAGGAAGAGGATAGTGTCCAAGCCCATAGATATACCTAACGACGTTCAAGAGAGTAGCAAAGTCAGGCCAATAGGCGGCGTTGATTTTGTTGAGGGAGTTGATGGTTTCGCGGGCGAGCATGAGATTGGTTTGATAGTACGAGCTGCTTACCGGGCACCAGTCGTAGTAGTAGAACTCCAGAAACAGACCCATTACCAACGTTGCGCCAAGAGCAAGTTTAACTCCTCGTGAAGCCATTGGGCCGTTGAAAATGCGATGAGTTAACAGCGGACGGATAGGTCTGAAGATCGATCTTCTTCTGACGAAATAGAGTATATATGTCCGTCCTAAATACAAGCACAGGCCACCCAAAAATGCAACAAAGAAGACGTTAACATCTTGGATGGGGCTCGTGTGGGCTCCCATGCTGCAGGGAGATATGTTTTCCCAGCATTTCCTCACCAGCTCAGACACGTGGCACTTTTCTCCAGTTTTCACCTTTCTTCATCTTTTCTTTTTGCCGGCATGAAGGCAAGCGAAACCAAAAGGAGTGGCGCCAAAGTGAGAGGCTTGTGTCAACACCTTGCTAGCAACCCTCGATGGAGATGTCGCTGGAGAAGTTGTTCTCCGAGATTCAGGAGTTAAAAGAGGTGCACGCTAAAACGCAACGCCAGTACTACACCTACTTTCCACCACCAAATAAAGACGAACTGACCCTTATGGTAGAGCAGAAAAGTGTGCCGAAGAGCGTGCCGCTACAGCGAGCGAAACCCAAGACCTCTTGTCGCTGATAGAATTCACCAAGGCCACTATCGTCTCGGCCCTTCAGTATGTATCCGCCATCGCACACAATACGGATGAACCCTTGGAGGTAACATCGAGACAGGACCAACGCTGAATATGACCAAAGATTGGCAGAGCAATCGTCTCTGCACTCTCTTCTCCAAGAAAGTTCGTTTTGCTTACTGCGTCACAGCTCGCGTTCCAACTTCTGCTTTAACAGAACACAGCGAATTCTTGTCTGCAAAGAGGAAACTCCAAGGCGAGTTGGAACAACTGTCCAAGTCGTTGCAGGACAATCGTGCTTCCTTCAAGCTAACGTAAGCTCTCCGGGATCGCTTGCGTTTATCATCCACGCGCTTTAACACCCTTTAAGGATGCACACGCTCTACACGGAGGGCAGGTCCAACGTACAGACGATGAGCAATATTGTGTCTACACATACCAAGTTGGACAAAGCAACTCAAGAAATCGGCCTAATCAGACAACAGGTAGCTAGTGTACTGCGTGCCTTGTCACTTGCTCCCATTGAGCTGACTGTGTGAGTACCCAGATTGCACAGATAAACGATGCTCATAGCCTATTATTAGATGCCCAGGCACTGAAGGAGAACTTGATCGCGCAGCTAAGCCGATACCAAAGAGAAGCGGAAGGTTGACTCACTTACAATCAACTTTCTCTTGCTCACTCCCACACCAGAACTTAGCATGAACAGAGTGGAGGAGGAAGTCAAGCTGGAAAAACTCAATTCTCAGAAGGAGCTGCAGCTGAGCAAACTTAGTGGTTCCGACAAGACGAGACAGTACAACTCACTTATCTCGAAGCTTCCAGTCTTTAACACGGTCCTGCATAGACTTGAAAGGGATCTCAACCTGGCTAAGGAGGAATACTACTACCTGCGGTATGGCTATGTGTTACCCTTGCCGCAAGTTCTAAGAGGCTGCTTTCAGTGATCTGGTGTCGTCATTGGCCATGCAAAAGGAGCAGCTCATGGTTCAAGAGCGAAGCCTAAAGCAGAGAATCGCCCTGGCGGAAACCAAGCTGGACGAGCTGGACAGGTGGCAACCGTACGTGAGACTCAACCAATACGTTTCGACGAACACGATCGAATAGATCCTTGTTTAGAATTTCTGAGATCGTAACAAATGAGCCTGTCCCAGCCACGAAGCTCTTCATCACCACCAGACCGCATCCTGCCGAATCCAAACGCCATACCAGCTCCAAGATTGCGTCGCCCAGATCTCGCCCATCATCTGCAGCCGCTATTAAAGCACCATCTGCCCCACTTGGGTCAGTGCGTTCTCCCTCACAACTATCCAAACGGCCTCCATTCCAGCGACGAACTTTCTCAAGGTAAGTAGCAGGCACTTTCATTTCTTCTTCCGCTTTATTTTAGTGACTACGGTCATCAACACAGAATCTTCTTCGACGAAGAACTGTCTCTGTACGGTACAAAGAAGCGTAGTGAGTGTACTGCCGATGCCAGTGCGGAGGATGCTGAATTGCTTGCCCCTCACTGGTGAATGGCGCCACGTGAAACGGGAAGAAAGGAAAACTAATAGAATTCCGTTCCCAAGAAAACGTTTCCCCCTCTCAACAACAGCAATGAACCGTCTCACTCCCTTGTGTCCTGGCCTTATCGCGCGCTTGTCTTCTGCTACAAGTTCAACTTGGGGTGTTCGGACGCTGCCAATGGCGGGCCAACAGTTGCGAGCTTATGGTGACAAGAGCCCTTCCGACAAGGCGAAGAAGGATAAGCAGAAGAAGGACAAGGAAGCAAAAGACAAGAAAGAAAAGGAAGCTAAGCAGAAAGCCAAGGACGAAGCTGCGCCGGACACCAAGGCGCAGAAGAAAAAGTAACTGTTCCTTGTCGCATCTAAGTACACAGCGAGCTGTTTTCACTTTTCACTTTCACTTTTACTTTTTTTTTTTTTTTGGTAAAGTGCTGTGCCGCTGCACTACGGCACGACGTACCATGGTCGTTCTTTTTCCTGAAGTGGGCTAATTGCAAAGACCGGATTGGTCCTTGCACAAGCTAGAAGAAACCACTCGAAGCAACAACGTTAAACGAACATGAGCGCCAAGTGCGGGGTGTGTAGCAAGACGGCCTACCCTCTCGAGTCCGTAACTACCGACGGGCGAACCTACCACAAGAGTTGTTTCAGGTGTGACCACTGCAAGTGTACTCTCAAGTATGGAGCGCCCCTTGCCCCCCCCCTTATGAGAATTGCTGGGTCTCACTTTCTTCATGGACAGGCTCGGAACGTATGCGTCTCTCAAAGGTACGCCGAACTGAGCTCTCCGGTTCATTGTGAAACAGGTGCCCACCTGGCTTTATATATCAGGCAAGTTCTTTTGCAAGCCGCACTTCAAGCAGCTGTTCCGGTTGAAGGGAAACTATGACGAGGGCTTTGGCGGGGAACAGCATAAGATGAAGTGGGTCCAGGGCGGTACCTGTTATCCCTCTCTGCTTTTCTGTCGTTATCTGACCCTCACCCCCCCCCCGGTAGACCGCGGACCTTCCTCTGCGCCCGAGCAGCCGCAGCCTGCACCTATTGACAACATCCCTGAGGGCACCCCGAGCCTTTCAGGTATGGCCTTTCCCTTTTCGGTTTCCGACTTGAGAGAAGGCCCACGCATCACCAACAGGCCTTACTCTGGAGGAGGTTGAGGCTGCCCAGCAAGAATTTAAGAAATACGATGCCGACGGCAACGGAGTGATCGACAAAGAGGAACTGGGCAAGCTTGTTCTCGTACACGTTCACCATATCTTCTCCTTGCTGTTGAAGGCTCTTACCTATCCACTGCAGGACGTCATAACGAAGCGTGGTATCACTCTATCAGACGCTGAGCTGAAGCAGCTAGTTGACCGTCAATTTTCGGTACAGAAGCCTTTCAAGTGGGACACCGCAAGCGAATGGTGACGCTAACCCTTTGGATCATACCCACATAAGAAAACCGACAAGGATTCGAGCGGAGGCATCGATGAAGTGGAGTTCCTGGTCCTCTACTCTGACTTCGTGTTGCAGAAGGGTCAGTAAACGTGAGGACAACAACCCAGGCCAACGAACTACAATGAAGACGCGAACGTTTCAGGCCGTGGTTGATTACCTGGAAACAATAAATATGTTTGCTGTGCATCAAAATCATTTCCAACACTACGTAGATCGTTAAGATTGAGGTTGGAGGGGGTGGGCATTCTCCGCCTGTTCTCCTGGCAGACGGCTCACGAGGGAGTTGTTTGCCATTGAGCTCTGGACATACAACTCCCACTGAAGTGTGCCGGATCCCTGGCCCAGCGAGTTGACGACGGTGCCTCAGCACTCTCCTGCATTAGCCCCCCTCATGGGTTTATTCTCGGAACGACTTTTATTGGTCAGGCCATGAAGGAGAGAGGACCGGGGGCACAACAGAGGGGGCAATGCGAGATAGTGTGGGAGCATATCGGATGCGAAGACGAGGCCTTGGGTATATGGAAAGGCCACGCCTTCTCTTTTCTCAGGACTGTCCCAAGCCAAACTTGACTCTTTCGGGACAGCCCTTCATCCACCGACCCGAAACACAGACACACTCTAGAGCACTACACCCGCTCCTTGCTTGCCTTACCCCAATGTCCCTTCCACATGAAGGCTGACTAGTGGGTCGTGAAGGATGGACCATTGGTAGCAGCCTGACCAGCTGTAGAGGGCGCCTCGCCTCCCTTGCTGGCCATGAACTCTGCTACCTTCTCTTCCACGAGCTCAGAGATGGACTGCATGGTTTCAGTGCGCCACTCCGGATACTTGGCGTAGAGCCTAAAAGCACTGATTAAGTCGCTAGTGCTTGACAGTGGAGAAAGGTGGAAGCACACCTGCGTTGATCGCCTTTCCACACAACAATATTGGTATTGTGGTCACCGATCTGGACTATGGTACAGACCAGTTGCGACTTGTAGTGCTCCACGCGAATGAATTGAGCAGTGGAGTATACCCTCTCCACTGCCGTCTTACAGGCGTTGAATTCTTGGATGCCGCCTCAGGAGGGGCTGTAGTGGATATACGATGTAAGATATTAGTTGAGTTGGCCTTGAAGGGAGAAAGCGAATGTCGCACCTGTACTCGATTTTAACAACGATTTTCTGCGTAGGGATGCTCGCCATGCTGGAAAAATTAGATC